>APFE031065674.1:9750-25465 GCA_000404065.3 Pinus taeda
AGTTGTGAGTGGTATGCTTCCTGGTTGCCATAATTTTGCTTTCCATTTTTCTTGCTAACCTGAATGCCTTCTCTAATGAATCAGGTTCCCAAAGATGAACATCATGTTGGATATTATCCTTTAAAGACCCTATGAACACATCAATCCTATGCTCCTCTGGAATATCTTTTACCCTTATGTTCAATTTTTGGAACTCCTCAATGTGCTCAATTATTGAACCCTTTTGTTTGAGACTTATCAATTGGCTAAAAAAAGTGTTGCTTTTTGTATCCTCATAATGTGCCATCAATTCTTTCGTAAAAATTTCCCAGGTGATAAATTGTTTACGAGAGCAAAGCCATTGATACCATACAAACTGATTTGGTTCCAAATATAAAGTTTCAATACGTACTTTTTGTGTGTTTTTGCACATTATTGAGATCGAAAAATTGCTCCATCTGTAATATCCATGTTGCGGGATCCTTGCCATCAAACTTCCTCATATCGATTTTTGGAATATGGTGGGTCTTCGATCCAACATTAGAGTCTATGAATCATGATTAACATTTCTTTTGTTCTCATCATGAGTTTCCTTTAGTACCTTTTCACCATTAGTGACCATTCCTTGTAGCAACATATTCATATTTATTGTCAATTCTTCCATCTTATCATCCATGCCATCAATTTTTGCGTCCATGCCATTCATCTTAGCTTCCATGCCATCCATCTTAGCTTTTATGCCCTTCTTTAAATAATTCCTCTTAGCTTATACACCTTTCTTTAAGCCATCCATCTTAGCTTCTACATCTTTCCTTAAACCATCCATCTTAGATTCTGTTAATTTTTGTGCAAGTGACACTTGTTGCACTTGTTCTTGTAATTTTGATATATCATGTAGCATTTCTTCCTCTTCTTCATGATTCATGTTAGAGCTTACAGGTTCCTTACTATGTGTTTGCATTTTCTTTCCTCCGGGCATTAGTTACCAATAGTAATGCTCTAATATGCCCTTTGAATTCCTTCAAAATAAATTTCAAACCAATCTTAAGCAAACATCTAAAAGAATCTACACACCTTTTTTCACTTTGTAGGAGCTCTATATTGCCTCTGATGTATCTTTGTACATTCAAATCATCCAATTATGAAATTGTGACCTGCAGTAGCCCTCTGTGTCCTCTTTCCAATGCCACCAGTCTGATCCAAATTGGATTCTCCAATGAAGCGTTATGCGAAATCTCTCACAGTGACTTGATTATAGACTTATTCAGTAGAGCGAACTTGTACGACGTGCCATCAGTCACTATTTCTACCTTTGACTCTAAAAAATATATAAAAGAAAACTATAGTCTGTCCTCTTTTTGTACCTTTTTACAAAATTTCAATCCAATGCTCAGAGAGAAAGTTATGACGATTTTCCCCAGGTCACTTGTTTGGAATGCAATTCAGGAGTCTGAAAAAATACCAACTTCCTTAGATCATATCTCCGCAAATATAGCGTGAAAAGATCTGAAATTTGGACCCGAGATTCAACACGGTGTCTTCTCAAATGGGTTTTTTTTTATTTCTGAAACATCACAGAACAAAAGTTATAGCGCAAATGCCATGATGACCTGTTTGGAGCAGCGAAACCCTAGAATCCAAAGCTCTGATACCAAATGTTATGAAACCAGCTCAAGAAAAGATACAAAAGATAGATCAACGCCTTACAATTCAGCCTCTTCGAGAGGGCAACCTCCTTTACATTACATAAATGAACATTTCTTGGATGATACAAATGAAAAAACCTCCTTTCTATATATAGGAGTCTAAGGAGTCACAATATAACCCAGCCGACCTAACAATAATAATATAAAGCCACAAAAATAACAATAAAGGGGTTCTATGGGGCACAGTAATAACAATATGGGGGCAATAGGGGCCCAACAATATTAATAAGGGGTACAACTACAATAGTAATGGGGTAATCACTAGTATTATAGGGACCCAACACTTCAGCTATAGTTTCAGGTGTCAAAGTGAATGTAACACCTACCAAATTGACCTAGCCATTGTGAAGATGGAGGAAAAACAATCTAAAAAGTTCATGGTGGTATTTGACTCTTTCCACCATCTCACAAAATTGGTAGCAAGATTGATGTTTGAAACATGCTACAGGAAGAGGACAAGCGAATAGCTCTGTAAGTGTAGTGGGCTCCTCCCACATATGTTTGCCTCCCTTGTGAGGTTTTCTAGGTGCATGAAGTTCTTAAGAGTAATCACCCATTGTTTCCTCATTTTTGTCATAAGGTGAATCTGTCTCTATATTTGCCATTGTTTGCTTTGAAGCGATGAGTATGAAGAGATTTTATATTAACAATAGGTGTTTGATATTTAAAGAAAGTGATTGATGATGGGGGAAAGTGAATGAAGGATTTTGTGATGTTGATTGTAGGTTTCTTAGGAGGTGATAGGGTTTCGATATACTAATTAGGGTTTGGGAGTAGTGGGATTAGGTATTAGGGTTTTTAGGTTTGGGGATAAGGGAATGAATGAGTGTGAATGAGAAAGGGGAGGGAAAATGAAATGAGGGGAGTGTAGTGAAGAGGAAAATGAAAATGGGGAAGGGAAATAAACAGCAACAAAGAAAACTTTTGAAAACCCTAAACAGTTTTTTCAGTGTAACTGTGCAGCAAACTAGGGTTTGTATTTTCACCAATTTATACACTATGAAAGAGGAGAAAATCCCTTGCAATGGCAATATGAGATGCTTGAATTACTTGGAAGGAAGAAGTTTGCAAGATCTGGAGGCTGATGAGATGATTTGGATGAAGTTTGAGCTTGAAAGACAGGTGCACCGCACCCACTAACAAGTGTGCCACACTTTTTTGGTGCGCCGCGCCCGCTTAAATTTCAGTGTATTTATGAGCTTCTGTGCACCGTCCCAGGAACTTTTGCACAGTTTTGCTGTAATTTTTTCCTCTTTGCCTCAAAAATGCAACTTTGCCTTTGTTTTGGCACAAATAATGTCTTGAACATAATTAAAACTTTATATACCCTTGGACTTTAATTTTTCTTTTCAAAAACCCACTTTTCTAAAGTTTTCTTTTTCACTTGTTCTTTAAAACTCTATTTTGGCAGTTTAACTTGTTTTTTGCCTTTGATGGACTAAATGCTTTGAATTTTTTACTCTTCTACAGGATCTAGAATGCAAGAGCTTGGCAAGGTGACCAGGGCTATGTCTCATACTTATTACATATAGGAAAAATGAAATTACATGAAATTTTTATACATAAAACAATAAAACTCTATTTTTCCTCAAAACTGTGCTTGGCAAGGTGACCAGGGTTATGTCTCAAACTTATTACATATAGGAAAAATGAAATTACATGAAATTTTTATACATAAAACAATAAAACTCTATTTTTCCTCAAAACATGGTTTTGAGGAAAAATCAATTACTGAGCATGTGATTATTGAAAATTTTTATTCTGAGACTTTATTTGACCTCCTCATGTGCCCGCTAACCATTATATAGCTTTTACAAGACCTTGAGGACAAACCCTAGACCTAATGAGACCTAAAACCCTAAAAATGACTTTTTGCAAGTGTAAAGACAAAAAATAACTGCAAGTGACCTGAATGTATGAAAATGGGACAGCAGGTAAAGATCGTGAGGGAAAAATTTATAATATGCCACTCCCATCAGATGATCCATGATCCTAATGGAATGCATCTGATCGGATGAGACACCTAAAATGTCATGCAACAAGAGAATTTTGATCACTAATGGAGGGATGAAGACACCGACACTAACATTGGCTCCAACGGGGATGGTAGCTCCTTGGAGGTGCCAAGAACTACAGATCTCTAAGAAAGCAGGTAGTGCCTTCGTCCATTGGACTATGGAGTCAATAACTTCAACAAACCAAAACCAATATCTTGACTCAAAACCGACTCAATTTCAGGACTGAAATCTGACTCAAAACTAACTCAATTTCAAGACTGAAATTCGACTGAAAACTGACGCAAACAGTTCACACCAAAATTGAAATCGGACCTTCAGTTTTATAGCCTTCACTTGAAGCCCCAAATTGAATGAATGATGATAGTACACACTTGCAACGAAGGAAATAAAATGGTTTGTACAGTGATACATATGACAACAGAAAACATTTCAAAGATAGTACCGTTTGAGCAGCCGACCATTGACCAGCCCACCTGGACAATCTTCTCCATTCATTTCTTTCAGCAGAAAAGCATTTTGGCCCCGATATGCAGCAATTGTGAATGGACCTTTACACATATTCTTGAACTTTCCATGCTTGCCTTTGTCTTCGTTTCTAGCATCCCATTTCAACACTATGTCTTCAATCTAAAACTTATCTAACTTTGCCTTCCAGTCATAAATTTTCTTGATTCTCTCTTGCAGCCTGAAGGTATTCTGGAAAACCTCCTCTCTCATCTGTTGTAAATGGATCATTTGGTTTATCCTTCGCTGAAAATGATCCTCTTTGCTTCCAGCTTCCTGCAAAACTTTTACCACTGGGGCTGCGAGAGATGTCGGGAACATCGTGTCGACACCATATACTAGTTCAAACGGAGACATGCCAATTGATTTCTTCTGACTTACTCTATCTACCCAAAGTGCATTAACAACTTTTTTGTGCCAGCTCTTTTTGTTTGTTTCCAACAACTTTTTGATGATGTTAACCAATTCTTTATTTGAAGATTCCGCCAATCCATTACCTTGTGGATAGTATGCAGTTGAATGCCCCAAGGTAATTTGATATTTATTACAAAAATCAATCATTCTTTTAGATTTAAAAGCTGTTGCATTATCTATAATTAGCTTGTTTTGACAACCAAAACATGACAAAATATTATTTTCGAGAAACTGAATTATTACCGTATCAGTGGCTTGCCAAGGGGGGATGGCCTCAATCCATTTTGTAAAGTAGTCCGTCGTTGTCAGGATCCACTTATGCTAAGTTGAAGATGTTGTTAAGAAATTTACCCACGAACATAAATTAATTACCGAGAGGAATAAATATAAAATTAACCAGCAATAACCATAAACACATAAATACACATGTTTATCCGGGAAAACCCCAAATCCGGGGAAAAAACCCAATCATAATGAAATTTCATTATCCTTGGCCAAAACCCTGGCCAATCAGGCCAAGTGAGCCTTCACCGCTCACATCCAGGCCATACATTACAATGAAGTCCTTCCAGCCTTTTATAGGCTCCATTACATATAATACCACAGGCAGAATACCATGGGTGCACAATACCATGTGCCCCAAAACCATCACTATCTAACCTCGTCAACTTTTGACTCTATCCTGAGTCAAGTTTACCTAACAGATGTAGGGTGGATCTCTCCAATAAAATCAAGGCCCCACTACTGAAATGGAGCACTTACTTCAACCAGTTTGAGAGGTAGTGGCTGTAATTTTCTGCTTCCTTGAAAAATTTGACATTTGTGGCAGCTTGTAACAGTTTTATACACATCAGAAAAGAGGGTAGGCCAATAGTACCCTGCTCTCAAAATTTTATTTGTTGTTGTCTTCCAAAACAGGTGACATCTACAATACCCCTTGTGAAAATCATCCATGACCTGTTTTTCTTCTTCCTCAACCAAACAATTCAGCAAGACATTGCCGGGATCTTTCCAATACAATGCATTATTCATAATACAAAATTTGGCAGCCTTTAATTTCAGAGTTCTACTTTTATTTTTAGCCATTCCTAGAGGCCGTGAAAGATTTTGGAGCACATATACAATATCGGAATACCAAGGGGAATGGATAATAATTTATGATACCTGAATAGGTGAGCTGTCCTCATCTTCTTTGGACATAGCAACAATTAAATTTATGTCCAGGGCATGCAAATTAGACTCCACCATCAGTTTTTCCAAACCTTGCCCCTTGATGAGCTTTGTTGGCTTTATTTCCAAGTCATATTCTAACAAAGTTGCGATTCATTTGCCTCGTCTCCCTTTTGGATCTATCTGCACTAAAACATCTTTGACAACTACATTAGGAACATAGGCAAGAATATGAGAATGCAAAATATATATTCAAAAATCTTTCACAGTTGTTCACCAAGGCAAGAGCTTGTTTCTCAATAATATTATACTTTAAGGCTGCATCTCTTATTGTTATGCTAAAAAAGGCAATTGGTTTCTCAATCTAATCTCATTATTGCATTAAGACCGCTGCCATAGTATGCTCTAAAGTGAATCAAAATAAAATAAAATCTTGGGAATAATCGGGGCTGATCAAAATTGGAGCTGGAGAAAGGGCCAACTTTACCAAATTGAAAGACTTGATAGCTTCTTCGGTCCACTTTACTACACTATCTTTCTTTAACATGTTTGTGATTTCCCTCAAATGTTTTGCTAGATTTGGCACAAAACAATGCAAGAAGTTCTTCTTACCGTTGAATGCTTGGATCTCCTTTTAACTACGAGGAAAATTGATTTTCTGAATAGCTTCCACTCGAGCAGGATCGATGCAGATGGCCTCCTTTGATATGATGTGACCGAGAAGTTTTCCTTCATCCATGGAAAAAAAACTCTTTTTGGGATTAAGAGATATGCCATACTTTCTGCATTGCTAAAAAACAATATTCAAATGGTAAAGATGTTCCTCATCTGAATTAGAAAAAACTATTAAATCATCAAGATAAACTAGCAAAAATACATCTTTCTTGTTGGCAAAGGTGGTATCCATCGCTTGCTGAAAATTTGCACCAACAGTCTTTAAACCAAATGGCATCTTGGCATAATGGAAAGTTCCCCACGGAGTAGTGAATGTTGTTTTGTCTCTATCATCCTCATGGACCAAAATCTGATTGTATCTGGAATACCCATCGAGCAGCGACATATGAGATGCCCCAACCACTCTTTGAAGTATGTGGTCCATCTTTGGCAATGTATAATTATCTTTCAAAGACACCTTATTCAAATTTTTGAAATCAATGCACAATTTAATCTCACCTGTCTTCTTCGTCATGGGCACCAAATTTGAAATCCATTCTGAAAATCTGATTGGAATGATTATACAAGCCTTGTATAATCGATTTACCTCCTTCTCTGTGGATGGTAGCAACTTATGATTGATCCTCCTTAACTTTTGGCGAAATGGCTTTTGTCTTGGCTTGATTGGAGTGACATGCTGAATTATACTTTTATTGTACTCCTTCAAATTTGAATAGTCCCATGAAAATACATCAGTAAATGAAGACAATAAACTAGTGTATTTTGCCTTTACCTGAGGAGGCAACGCCTTTGACAACTTCACCATTTTTGGATTTTATGTTGTTCCAATATTCACATCTTCAACTCCCTTTTTAGTCGGCATCAAACTTGGTTTCTGGGCTACATCATCTTGATCAAATAATTCCTCTAAAGATATGAGGCCTTTAGGGATGACATTGTCTTTCAACTGCAAAACTTCCATCTGATTTACTTCTAAGTCTGGTTTGCCATTATCATGCTCACCATCTATAGAAGTGTCTTGATATTTACCTTCATTTCACAGAAAATCTTCAATCTCCTTATCATCTTGAAACACTTGCCAATGTCTTTGATTATCAGGGATAACTGGGCGATCTTTCACATGAATTTCAAACGTATTGTTTGAATTCATCGAAATCTTCAAGTTACTTGCTGATGTTGCAATGGAATCTGCAATAACATTCTGTGCACGTGGAACACATGTCAAAGTGAAATCTAGAAACATCCTCAAAATGTCTAAAACTACATTACAGTTAGCCCTCATTCGAGGATGCTTTGCTTGGTACTCTCCCTTGAATTGCTTGATTACTAATTCAGAGTCACCATAAATTGAAATTCTTTTCGCATTTAGCTTTTTGAGGATTTTCAAGTCTGCAATTAGTGCCTCATATTCTGCTTCATTATTAGAACAATCAAAATCCAACTTGTAGGAACAAACTCTTACATTACTCGGGACCTTATTTGGTGAGAAAACAAGGTTGCATATCCAAATACCAATTCCGGCACCTTCCCTACTTATTGCTCCATGAAAGTCCATACTCCACAAGCCAGCTTCGTCTTCCAAAAGCTGAAATTATGTCTATTTTTCTACCTTAGGTTGTTGTCCATCTTTTTCTTGCTATTGGTGGAATGTTGACTGCTCGGCAGTACTTTGAAGCCTTTGCCTTTCTTGATGAAGTACAACTCTGAAATTTTCAGTGATCTCTGGAATATCTTCTACTTCAACTAATGACTATTTACATCATTAAAACTATCAGAATACAGAACAAAAGACTCTAACTCTGTATGTACATAATTAATTGATGATTCATAGGTTTCTCCTTGCTCGTTATCATGTACTTCATATTTTTCTCTCTATATAACTTCCTCATTTGACCAAACACAGGAATATTAGCGTAGGAGAAATCTAATTGTAATGACCCTTTGAGTTTTGCACCCCATGATCTAGATAGAAGCATGCCAAATCTAGGGGAAATGTTAGCCACAACTACATCCATAAGAACATTTTTCACTAGGATCTGATCCAAACTAACTACCAAATCTTTAATGAGACCAATACATCTTACTCTACCAAAATCAAAGGAATAAAGGTCATGATACCTTCTAGTTATGTCCAAATCCAATTTCTCCATAATTGCCTTTGGCATAATCAAACATGGTGTTGTGCACAACGTAATCATGCAATCTAAGGCTGATGTGAAAAGGAGCTACATCACTATCCTCATATTGGCCTTCTAATGTCGGACCAAAGATAAGTTTAGGTTGGTCATCTTCTACATTTACCATATCAGATAAAGGATTTACATTGAAAATATTAGCCACTTGACCTTTATAATTGTTGTTCTTCATTAATTCCGGCAAAGGTATTGATACTCTTAACTTAGAAATTTCATTTTCTAAGCTAAAGGTTGTAGTTTTCTCTACCTCTTTGACTGGAGCGTCTTTCTTTTCAGTGTTCTCCTTTGTTGTACTTGGCTGATTTGACTTTTCGTTTACTGATTGCACTTTACTAGGAGTAGGATCTGTTGGCTACTTTCCCTTTTTCTGCACATTTGGAGAGTCATTCTCTGGTGGTGCTACTTCCTTCCTTTTCTGAATTGGATTGATAGGAACATCCCTACTCCTAAGTGAGTATTGCCTTTGTTGCGCTGTCAATGCATTCATGTATCCTCTCTGATATTCATCTGATTCCTCTTCTAGGACTGTTTCATTTGCCAATATATAATATTCATCATTTTGGATAGCTGGACTTTCTGAATACTCTTCATCTTCGGTGATATAAATTGGCAAATCATTCGGTGTAAAAAAGTGATTCTCTTCTCCAATTGGGGCCTCATCATCTTCTAATTCAGTGCCATGAACATAGTTCTGTTGTAATGGTGTTTTAACTTGTTGTTGAGTTGATGGATCTTGAGCTCTTTGCTCCTATTGCTTGATTCTAAATTGTGGTTGCTATTGACCATAGAAATTTGGATTTCTAACTTGTGTCTCGGGCTTATCAGCAATGGTGAATCTATCAAACATCTTCTCAATCTTACGGAGCAAATGATTTGAAGTAGAAGCTTCTTCTTTTATAGTCACCTTCTTCTCAGTCTTTGTTCTAGCTCTCTTAGCTAACAAATTTGCTTCAATACTTACTGCAATTTTCTGCGTGTCCTCCAATGTAGCTGGGTCTCTTTCTCTCAACTGATATGCCATATCAGGATCAAAACCATCGGGATACTTAATCAAAGCCAGCCCCATAGATGGCTTGATGCCATCTGGAATGCCATTATAAATAGTATTGAATCTAACACAGTAATCTTGGACACTTTCACCGACATTTTTATTTATGTTCTCATACTCGGAAAGGATTTGAAGTGGATTTTTCTTTACCTCCCAGCGATCCAAAAATTGTCTTTGAAGTGCTTCCAATGAATTGATTGTTCCAACCAGAAATGCTCTGAACCACTTTCTGACTTCACCTCCAAAAGTTTGCACAAATAATCTCATTGTTACATTCTCGGCATCAATCTCATGGAGATCAAAGAAATCACTCATCTAATCAACGTGTTGTTGTTTTGTGACACCTTGAGAAGCATCAAACAATGGGATCTTGCTTTGATAATCAGCGGGCATGTTATCCAAGTTTTGTGGCAAAACAAGAAGTGCATATTTGGCAGCCATTTCTCAAGGCAGATTTACAACTGGCCTTGGGGACGTAGGAGGAGTTGGAATGACCGGTGTATGAGGTGTTGAAGGGGGTGAATAAATTCTTGATGTTTGAGGTGTAGAAGGAGTGGATGGAGATGAAACCATTGCAGATTTCTGATCAGAGATGGCAGGCTGCATGGGAATAGTGGAAATAAAAGGAATTTGAGTAGGAATTTCTAAATTAGATACAACAGCAGATGAACCAAGACTAGTAGATGCAGCTTCTAAGAACTCGAGAATATTGGTAGCCACAATTGAAGTTTCTAGATTCAGAATATAAGTGTCAATTGATAGATTTTCTCTTTTAGTTTCAAGATCCTTAAAAAACTCGAGATTTAGTGCAGTAGCACCAACTGCACTTTCAGACTTAGTCTCAAACAATGATAGTTCAAAACTTTCATCAAATGGAAGATCTTCAAGATATTAAAAAACAATTGGGCATGAACGAGATCTAATCATAGGAATCATAGAACTTTCTTGGCGGAGAATTCTTGGAATAAGATTTGGGTTTTCATACATGGGAGGAGGATCAGGATCAGGATTTGCTTTGGTGTATCATTTGGAAGCCAGTGTGTTGATTTATTCCCAAAAATCAAACTGACATTACAATCTTGTCAGCCTACTAAATTCTAAACTCATCATCCAAAAGTATAGAATTATTTGATATACTGGGGAAATTTGCAAGTCAGATTTTCAGCTTATAAGACTAGATTAGATATTGATTGAAGTAGCTTTTATCTACTTATGCACTCGCAAAGCAATGTGTAGTTTGAAGGCTTCCTGGCAAAACTTCAAGCTCCGTCTGTAGTTTATAAAGAAAGAACACTAACAAACAAATAAGTTTTTTTTCCCAGTGGAGTCGCCACTATGTTAGGGCCTAAATCTACCTCAGGCTAAGAAAGGTAGGATCTAGGGTAACATCAAACCATGCTTAACCTGGTAGCTAGACCTACCAGGTCGAGAGAGTGCTCTCTCCTGGTAAATATCAGTAAAATATATCAAATGAAGCTTGAGATGACTAATGTAAAAACTAATTTTAAGCTAGGTATATGCTCAGAGGAGTTGATTGAATTTGATGATGGTTTATTGGCTCAAATGTGAAAGGCAGATTTGGCTCTGGGGAATGGACTTAGTTTTGCAGAGGTTTCTGTGGGGTGAGGTAGGAAAATGGTTTAGTACTTTAAATTGAATGAGATGGAGAGCCTTAGGACTGGTGAGGAGTTGGAGAGGGCATGAGAGTCTTAGGGATCCTCTTCAAACAATAGAAAACATAGATAACTAAACAAACCCTAGGTAGAGCACTGCAACTTCAATGATTTCTACCTTTATCCTTGATTTATTTAGTTCAGCTGAAAGAGAGAGAGAGAGAATGGCATACATAAACACATGTAAAACTTGAATTATAGAAGAAGAAACAATACCAAATCAACTTGCCACAAGAATCCCACAAAATGTTGCAAACCCTGGTGTATTCCTTTGCCAAACTGCAGAGATGAATGTACAATGCCGCTCAAAGCTTTCACAAAAGTCCAACCTTGACAAATGATTGAAAAAGTACTAGATATAGGCAAAAAACAACTCATGCTAGGCTTTAGGGGTCAAATTCATGAGTGTAGGAGTTGACAAAATATAAACTAAGAACTGAAAAGTATGCAGTGGAACAACTTGCCTCTAAAATCTATGAAACTGATTCATTCAGTTCAAAACTGCCTTTTTCATGATGTATCTACCTCCATGAGTGAATTTTTAACATTTTTACATCAAATTCCATCAGATTACATCATGATTTTGACCATGAGAGATAAAAAGGTCAAACTAAGAAAAAACTGGGCGAAAAAAAGAGTTTTTTGGCAAAAATGACAATTTTCCATCTTGTGCATCGCACCATTGTCCCTGTGCATAGCGCCCTTTCTCAGCTGATTTTGATGGCCTTCCATGCACAAAAGTTTCTCTAAGTTGGCTTGCTTGAAAGTTCCATCTATCTAATTTCCAGAACATGTGGAATTTCTGAATTTGGTTTCCATTTGGCCCTCCCAAAGTAAGTTCTCCCAACACTGCTTCCTGTGTGGCCAAAAAGGGGCAGAAAGGGAATTTTTGAGGTGTTTTTGACCCTTTTGGAAGCTCAAAACTTGACAAAACTTTCTAGAAATTTTTTGGCATTCATAATTTTGCACGAGGAATCAAAAAATGTAGAATTTTCCTCCAGAGGAGGTCCCTAGCAAAAGCGAGCACCGGGTGGCACTACGCACCAAGCAGAAAATCCTGTTTTTTCCTCCAAAAATTCAAAATTCACAAAAAGTGTGCCAAATTTCTTGAAATTTGAGCTGAGTGACCTGCATCAAGTACTATGTTGGGCTAAGGAAGCCTCAGCCAAGATTATGATTCTATCTTGTTCTTTCTTCCTCCTCAAAGTTTTTCTCAATTTAACCTTCAAGGTCCTTATTCTCGCTTTGAAAACCTTGTTTCTCGCCAAATAGTGATAGGCCATGTGCCTCAACATCTTTTTCTCTTTGTTGGCCTTCTCCAACAGCTTCTCCAAGTGCATATTTTTCCTTTCTAGCGAACATTCAGGATCAACTTCAATCTCTTGTTCTAGTGGTGCAATTTGATTTTCCTCCTCTTGGCTTCTTTCCAGTTGTCTCTTATGCTTTGCAGCTCCATGATCATCTGTTGATCGTCCAGTTACTTGTTCCTTTGCTCAAGGTAGTTTATAATCCACTTAGCTCTTTCTTGGTTAAGAGCTAAGGGATGAATATCTGCTTCTTGTTCCTGGATGATCTCTTTCAGTCTTGAGCTTTGGGGGCCTAGATCAACATCATCATCCTGAATGAGAATTAAATCTATGTCTTGACCTTTCGAAGGCCCCTCATCATTCATTGGTTGTTTACCTTTTTCATGTACCTGCTTTGGTGTTGAAGCAAATGAGGCCCCTCCCAACCCAGGTGGAGATAGTACTCATTTTGTTGCTGCAAATAGCCTCCTTGTTCCCTTTTGGTAAGTGATCAATACTCGCACACTAGTAGTTTGAGTCTCATGCACTTCTTGCTAATGTGAAGGCCCTCCTACCTCATGAAAAACTGATGGGATCACTTGAGGACTTGTGAAAACCTCATGTGAAATGAAATCATCCCATGAAACGTTCAACAAGCTCAGCTGATGCAACACCACAATCTTGATTAATGCAAACTGATAAATGTTATTGTATTGTTGATGAGGAGGATTTCTTTTCACAAATGTGGTCATTTTCTCAATGTTTCAGCACATGAAATAGGGGAGGTTCATCATCCTCACCCTAGTGAAATGTATCAATAATCTAATATGGTAGGCATACAAACAAGAAAATCTGCCTTCACAGCTGAAATATTTGATTATGAGCTTCATCAATGGAGCATATGTGTCTTGAAGGTATGTAAAAGAGAAAACTATTCTGATCTGCCTCTGATAGCCAGCCTTGATATAAGGCTCATAATGCTCTATATCAACCAGCTGCCCCTTGTTCCATTGTTCTCCCACATTCGGAATACCTGTCGCTTCAGCTATAGTTTCAGGTGTCAAAGTGAATGTAACACCTGCCAAATTGACTTTGCCATTATGAAGATGGAGGACAAATAATCTAACAAGCTCATGGTGGTATTTGACTCTTTACACCATCTCAGAAAATTGGTAGCAAGATTGTTGTTTGAAACATGCTACAGCGAGAGGACAAGCCAATAGCTTTGTAAGTGTAGTGGGCTCCTCCCGGATATGTTTGCCTCTGTTGTGAGGTTTTCTGGGTGCATGAAGTTCTTGAGAGGAATCACTCATTGTTTCCTCATCTCTGCCATAAGGTGAATCTGTCTCCATATTTTCCACTGTTTGCTTTGAAGTGATGAGTATGAAGAGATTTTATATTAACAATAGGTGTTTGTTGTGTAAAGAAATGGATTGATGATGGGGGAAAGTGAATGAAGGATTTTGTGATGTTGATTGTAGGTTTCTTGGGAGGTGACAGGGTTTAGATATACTAATTAGGATTTGGGTGTAGTGGGATTAGGTATTAGGGTTTTTAAGTTTGGGGATAAGGGAATGAATGAGTGTGAATGAGAAAGGGGAGGGAAAATGAAGTGAGGGGAGTGTAGTGAAGAGGAAAATTGATGCAGGTGCATCTCACCCTTTTCTTAATTAAAGAAAAATCCAAGTGGAGCATGAAGACATGGACCAACTAAGCTGAATAAAGGGAAAAAACAGAGAAAATCTCCATTAAAGCAGTTAAAGAAAAAAAAATTAAAGAGAGAATGGATAAGACTAGATAGACTTCCTATTATTAATAGCCATGCACGCTTTTTGGAGAGTTTTTTGGAGAAAAATCAGAAGAGGATAGGATCGGTCCTTCATAAGACTTTTTATATAAATGTAATGCAATAGGAGTGTAATAGATATTTTATTTTGTGAAGGAAATTGTGAGTGGGCAAGATGTAGCCGAGCATGAGTTCGTTTTAAGGCTGAAAGGTCTTAACTTTGTAATTGTTCCGTAAATATATAAAAGTGTGTTTATGTTCTGTGTTAATTGTATACGCTATGTGTTTTATAAATGAGTCAAAACTTGTGTTTTGTAAATAAAAATGGTGTTGCAGGCACTCAGCGGCGGCTGCATAAATGTTCAAATGAGAGCAAGACAGACTATAACGGTGAATTAATTAAAAGGCTTCCCAAAGATTGAGTGGGCCCATAACCCACAGGTTCAGGATCAAGATTTTTAAAGAATTTGGGATTTTGGGCAACCCCCAAAATCTCATTTTCATCATTTGGTATCAGAGCAGGGAATGGATTCCTGAGAGAAGAAAGAAGAATGCGAACAGAAGGGGAAAGAGGTACAACTATGTTAAAGTTGGAGAGTTTATGAAGATGGCGGCAGCAGAAGGTGAGAAGATTTGCAGCAACCTAGAGAAGGATGCCAAAAGACCGAGTGAGGAGGGCTTGGTGAGGTATCGTGTAACAGAGGAGACTGTTACTGCAGAGGTTGGTTGCAGCTCACAATCATGAAAACAGTTTTAGTGAAGGAATGCAGTGGATAAAATTGCTAAGGACAAGGAGAAGCATATGACAAAATTGCTAAGGACAAGGAGAAGCATATGACCAGGAGGTCATAAATTTTTGTGCCTCGAGAGTCTGATGCAGGTGCATCTCACCCTTTTCTTAATTAAAGAAAAATCCAAGTGGAGCATGAAGACATGGACCAACTGAGCTGAATAAAGGGAAAAAACAGAGAAAATCTCCCTTAAAGCAGTTAAAGAAAAAAAAATTAAAGAGAGAATGGATAAGACTAGATAGACTTCCTATTATTAATAGCCATGCACGCTTTTTGGAGAGTTTTTTGGAGAAAAATCAGAAGAGGATAGGATCGGTCCTTCATAAGAATTTTTATATAAATGTAATGCAATAGGAGTGTAATAGATATTTTATTTTGTGAAGGAAATTGTGAGTGGGAAAGATGTAGCCGAGCATGAGTTCGTTTTAAGGCTGAAAGGCCTTAACTTTGTAATTGTTCCGTAAATATAT
>APFE031065676.1:0-10701 GCA_000404065.3 Pinus taeda
AGTTTATATTTCAGTCTTCTCTTAGATATGAAGCCATTGGGGTCATATGGTTTCCACAGGAAGCTTTGTGTTAGGCCCAGGCGATCCAACATTCTCTCTGCCTCCTTCCATCCTTCTCTTTTGTTTAAAACCAAATGCCCAAGCTGGTTTTTAACTTTAAGCTGTGCTTTCTTGCCCCTACCTGCGAAATGGATCAGATCTGCATAGGCAAACTGTCTGAAGTACTCCAGGGCAAAGAGCCTCATAGGCACAAACTTGGGTAGCCTAAAAGGGTGCAGCTCACACCCATATATCCTAATCACTGTATGATGCTGGTAGAAATACCAGTCCCCTATACTGTAAGCAGTGGATAGTTGCAGTATCCTCTTCATTTCCTCAGTGAGTCTTGGAGGAGGTTCTGTCATAAGTAGAGAAAGGGCTGGATGAATGAACAGATCTATGAACTCACAATATGTATAGGGTCAGTAGAAATAGCCATGGAAGATTGAGCTCCAATATACAACTGATCTAGGGTTTCCTGCTGCATCATTTCTTTTGATTTCAAAAGAGAATTTGTCATATTGGTGATATAAAATTAGATGATAAATATAAGAGGTGTATCTGAACACCCTCTCTCTGGGTAAATGCAGGAACTGCTCATGTATTTTATTCGAGATGTATGTGGAATAGTTGTAGCAGACAGGGGCCTTCCCAGGGGTAAACATTAACATCATAACTAGCACAGTTTCCTCTATATACTCCATTGATTTGTATCCCAGCACTGAGCTCACCATATGAGCCAGGTCTAGTCCAAGTTGATTTAGGTATCCATCAAAGATAGGAGGATGCAGTATTGTGTCTGATTTACTAACAAACAGTTGATTAAACCTCAGGATCTCTGCCTCTGTGAGTGTTTTGGTCCCTTTGTTGATTAAGTCCAGCAGGGACAAAGGAACCATTTTCTTGTCAGTTCTGAACTGAACCATGTCTCTGATGGCCTGAAGGGTGGTATAGAATACAACTTCACCCTTGGGATTTACAAAAGCTCTCTGTGATGGCTCATAGCAACTGGCACATAGATAGATAAGATCAGGGAATTGTCTAACTAGAGGCATTTTAAAAGTTGGCAGGGCAGACTCCCAGATGCCTAAGATATCTGTTCCCTCTCTGTGCTTGGCCCTGAACTCACTTAGCAGGTGAAGACGAGGGGTGCATCCTTCTCTGGAGTCTTCTGAGATCTGGTAATCCAGGTCTGCCAGATCTTGCCAGTCTAGCTCTCTCTGAGGAGCATTTAGAGGAGTGACATTGAGTATTTCGGGGGTCTCCATGTTTATAGAAGTAATCTCTGAAATGTCACCTTAAAACAGTGAATTCTAATGGGGACCAAGATTGACAGGGATGGTGTACAGTCAGGATGACAATGCTGAGTCCTTTTGGGCAGGGTTTTTAGTAGCAGGAAGACCTCCCTTGTCAGTTTTGGGAATTGAGCAGGAGACCACGATTGCGCGACTCAGGGTAGGTTTTAGCAGAAAAGTGCAGTTCCCAGAGGCTTCCACCGCTAAGTTTTAGCTCTAAGCAGTCAAATTGGGCAGAGTGCAGTTGGTTTACCGGTGCAATTTTGAATTCAATGGTTTTTTAAGGTGATATTTACAGAAAATTTACAAAAAACCAGTTCACAGGGGGACGAGGCCGAAATACCTGGTAAATAGTAGTCTGAACTGAAGAATGTAGCTGGTTTTGCGCGCTGGGTGCGTTGAAAATGTTTGCAGGTTGGCTGGTGGCGCGGGCGTCGTAAAATTACATGCAGAGAGCTTCAACAGTAATTCGCGAAAAATATGAAAAATAGTGAAAATTGGCGAAAATATGGCTTTTTGGCCCTTTTGGCGCGCTTTATGGATGACGTCAGCATGACGTCATCATGGAGGCCCAGGTTGGGTGACATCATCATGACGTCACCGGGTGACGTGGCGGTCAACAGTAGGTCCACGGGGGCGGTGAGGTGGCGGCCAGGTGGACGAATGGGGAACGAGGCGGGAGGAACTAGCAGTGACGTGCAGGGCAGCGGGGCGCGAACGTGTACGGGACAGGTGTCGCAATACCGGAAGGGGCCCTGTACGTCGGACGGACTGTCAGACATCGCTCCGATGCAATAGTAGAGTGACACGTGCCCCTGGCCTGATGCTGGCCTGACGTAAGCATCTGACAGATATCGGAAGGTATCTGTCAGACACGTAAGGCCTTCCGATATTGATATAGGCCGTGGATCTGAGGGCGGGCGATCGGACGGTCGTCGGGCGCCCAACTTGTGCGAACGGTAGCGGCCCCTTTGGTTAACGTGCGGACGTCGGGACTGCCCGACATGATCCTTCGCCGTAGACCTGGATCCGGCACGATCTGACGGTCAACGGGCAGGCAACCTGCACGGACAATAGGGACCAGCGGGCGGGAAATAAACAATAATTTTCCTCTGCAGACGTGGACGGCGAGACCCTCCGAGCGATGAATGTTCCTTTTGATGAATTTTTTAATGGTTTTTCTCACCAAAATATTACTATCCGCCAACATTAGAAATACAAGCCATTCAAGGGTTTTTATAAAGTTTCGGGCGCAAGCTTTTATGAAGGCGGAAACTATAGGAAAAGGGGTTTTAAACAGGTTTTATGAGATATATAGGGAAAATAACCCCTCGACCTTAGGATAAGGCGGGGGGAGGATGATTTTATAATGTTTTCCACCCTTTGGTGATTTTCATGGGTTTTTCAAAGGTTTTTCAAGGTTTTGAAGGTTTTTCAAGGCAAAATGGCACTTTGAGTAGGGAAACTGGTTTGAGGTGGAGCAAAACGTGAGTCATGGGTTCTTGCCCTTGACCAGGTGTCAAATCAAGTCCCAGGGAGAAAATATTATGGCTATAGTGCCAGGGAGGGGATATTTATGCATTGTGGGGTTTATACACCATGGTGTTTATAATACTAGGGATAAAGGGGTATAGGGAGCTAAGTAGTAGAGTTAGTTGTTAATATGGAGGGAACATATGAGTCAGGGCTATTTCAACCAAGTTTTCTTTGAAAATAACTTGAAATCAGGAGTAGTTCAAAATGAAAAGATTTTTGCACAAGAAATGTGGCTTCTTAAAGCTATAAGAATGTAAAACATTTGAATTTCTTTGCTTTGTGCAACTTGGGGAAAGGGTGTTAGTGATGAGTAACATACAGATGAAAACGAGGGAGTTAGTCAAGCTCCAGTGTGTTGCTCTTCCTGTAGATGTTTCAGCAACTTTGACTTTGAAAGAGACACCACTTCTGCAACCCCATCTACCTACCCAACTATTTCTCCTAGCATTTTTTGTTCCTTCTTGGAGGGTGCACTTGGACTTGCAAACCCTTTGAATGCCTTTTCTTTTCATTGGCTTTTTTGCTTGCATCTCCTATCTAATACAACCCTTGTTCCTTCCAAGGTCCCAGATTAAGCAGTTGGGAACCTTAGTTTCTCTACCTAGCT
This sequence comes from Pinus taeda, assembly GCA_000404065.3. Taxonomy (NCBI): domain Eukaryota; kingdom Viridiplantae; phylum Streptophyta; class Pinopsida; order Pinales; family Pinaceae; genus Pinus; species Pinus taeda. The sequence goes on from APFE031065676.1 coordinate 3,478, forward strand.
ACTGATCTGCCAAGATTAAACAGTTTGGACAGATTTCATTCTCTATTCTACAACATGGAAATTGAAAACATGGCATGATCCAGATTAGACTGTTGGACCACCCATCAAAATTGAGTTCTTATCAAAATTGATACAGACATTGCCTTCTTGGGAAAATATGGGATCTTTGCATTTATCAAAGCAGAGCATATTTGGACCTTTGATATCAAATCATGAAATATGAAGCCTATTGGTATAGGTATCCAACAGTGGCTCCACATGGGGATGGCCTTTCCTTCTGAAAGGCCAAGAACAGCAGGTCAGTATGCCTAGACCCTTCTGCTTTTGTTTTGAACCTTTGGAGCTTCATCACCCTGGATTCCTCAAAACGTAGACTGATGAACTGAAACACAGCATGTCCTTCAATTCCACTCTTTATCTGTAATGCCTTTCAAAATGATCTCACTTTCATGCTTCAAAAGAACAATATATACAACACATACAAAGTTTATATACATCAAATTATGTACAAAAGCAGGTCAGCTCTGTTTATGGAAGGTAATCAAAATAATGCTTGAGCATCCTGCCGTTGACAGGGCCTTCCTCTAAGTCAGTTTTGTTAAAATCTTGTAGAAAATAGGTATTGTTTCCTTGTACTGCTTGTATTAGGAATGGTCCTCTCCAAAGGGAGTCAAATTTTCCATGCTTACCCTTGCTCTCTCTTCTTGAATCCCATTTGAGGACCTTGTCACCTATATTGAAATCCTCTGCTTTGGTCCTTCTGTCAAAAACCTTTTTTAGTTTTTCTTGTAGCACTTGGACTCTATTATACACTTCCTCTCTGGTTTGCTGCAAACATATAATCTGATTGATCCTTCTTTGCATGTCATTGGGCTCAGCTTGGCACTCCTGGAGTATCTTCATAGCAGGGATTCCTAGTGATGAAGGGAATTTAGCCTCTAAACGATAGACCAACTCATAAGGGCTGACCCCAATTGATCTTTTAGTTGTTAATCTGTCTGCCCATAATGCATTAATTAGTTTCTTGTGCCAATTTTTCTTGTTCTCCTCTAATATTTTCTTGATCATATTCACCAAACTTTTGTTTGAGGATTCTGCCAGCCCGTTGCCTTGGGGATAGTATGCTATAGAGTGGCCCAATGTAATATGAAATTTATGACAGAAATTGACCATTTTTTTAGATCTGAATGCAGCAGCATTATCTGTTATTATTTTGTCAGGGCATCCAAATCTAGCCAGAATGTTTATCTCCAAAAATTGAATAATGGTGGAGTCATTTGCTTGCCTGCATGGGATTGCTTCAATCCACTTTGTAAAGTAATCAGTTGCTGTAAGAATCCATCTATGCTGACCTGAAGAGGAGGGATTGATTTCTCCAATGAAATCCAAGCCCCATTGCTGAAATGGTCTCTCTGTTGCAATAGGCCTCAGGGGTAGAGGCAACAGCTGTCTTTTTCCTTCAAACACTTGACATTTGTGACATGCAGTGGTAAATCTCTTGACATCAGAAAAGATAGTAGGCCAGTAATATCCAGCTCTCAGTATTTTTTTCACAGTGGATTTCCAGTAAAGATGCCCACCACAATCTCCTGCATGAAATTCTTCCATGATCTTGTTGGCTTCACCTTCAATCAGATAGTTTAGCAAGATGCCCTCATGGTTTTTCCAAAACAAATTTTCTTCCATGACACAGAATTTTGAGGCTTTCATTTTGACAAACCTACTCTTAGTTCTAGACAGTCCTGGGGGAGCACACAAGTTTTGCAATACATAACAGATATCAGAATACCAAGGGGATTGCTCAAAGGCTACATTGATCTTCGGAGTCGCCAGCTCCTGTTCACTGTCTAGTTGGTTTATGTCAAGGGCTTGGAAGTTTGTTTCAGACATCAGTTTTGCTAGGCCCTGCCCTTTTACAAGTTTTGTGGGTTTTACTTCTATGTCAAATTCCAAAATACTTGCTATCCACTTGCCTCTTCTGCCCTCCAAATTTTCTTGTGTAAGTATGTCTTTGACAATTGGGCTTGGCACATAGGCAATTACATGGGAATAAAGGATATAAATCCTAAAGTCTTTGATGGCTTTGACTAAAGCATAGGCTTGTTTTTCCATGATTTGATACTTGAGGGGAGCATCTCTTAGAGCTTTGCTAAAGAAAGCTATGGGTTTTTCATTTCCTAGATCATCCTTCTGAAGCAAAACTGCAGCAATTGTATGTTCAGAAGCAAAGGAGAATATGATGAAATCTCTATCAAACTGTGGGCTAGTTAGGACAGGAGTTTGGGTAAGAGCAAATTTGATGCTCTCAAAGGCTTGTTTAGCATCAACTGTCCATTTAACTTTGGAATCCTTTTTCAACATGTTGTTAAGCAATCTGCTAATCTCAGCTAAGTTTGGGATAAATCTTCTTAAAAAGTTGATTTTTCCCAAAAAGGCCTGTAATTCCTTTATGTTCCTGGGATGGGGCATATGTTGGATGGCTTGGATTCTGTCTGGATCAATTCTGATGCCATCCTTGGAAATAATATGTCCTAGTAGTTTACCTTCCTCTAGACCAAAAATGGATTTTTTTGGATTCAACGATATCCCATATTTTCTACATTTGAGAAAGATTTGTCTGAGATGATTTAGATGTTCTTGGTCTGATTTGGAGAATGGTGTAAGGTCATCCAAATAGATGACCAAGAAGTCATGAATTTCTTTGGCAAAAGCAATATCCATTGCTCTTTGGAAAGTGGCCCTTGCATTCTTTAAACCAAAAGGCATTTTGACATATTTAAAGGTTCCCCATGGGGTGGTGAATGCAGTTTTGTCCTGATCATCAGGATGGACTAGAATCTGGTTAAAGCCTGAAAAGCCATCCAACAAGGAAATCCTTGAAGCCCCTACTACTCTCTGCAAAATGTGGTCCATTTTAGGTAGGGGGTAGTTATCCTTCAATGACACCTGGTTAAGGTTTCTCAAATCCACACAGAGCCTAATTTCACCAGTTTTCTTCCTTGTGGGGACTAGGTTTGAAATCCAATCAGAAAATCTGATTGGTGCTATTATGCCTGCTTTGAACATCTTTTGTACTTCTTGCTCCATTGTTGGGAGGAGCATAGGGTTGATCCTTCTGAGTTTTTGCTTGAAGGGCTTCTGATTCGGCTTGAGTGGGATTGTGTGTTGTATTACAGAGGTGTCATAGGACTTAAGGTCCTCATAACTCCATGCAAACACATCCTGAAATTCTTTAAACAGATCAATATACTTGGGCTTTTGATCAGGAGGTAATGCAGCAGAAAGTTTTATGATTTTGAGCTGTTGAACTGTCCCAATGTTATGTTCTTAAATAGTAGTATTTAGGGGTTCAATTTTTGGTTTATTGGGGACATCATTAGAATCAAACATGTCTTCCAATGGAGCTAAACCTATGGGCAGAAGATTGTCTTTAGCTGTATCATTTCAGTTTCATCCTCGAGTGTCTCTTCATGCTCAATCTGTTGGATCTCTTGAATGTTATTCTGATTGAAAATTGTAGGATTTAGCATTTGGGAGGCTGTTTTGGGAGAAAATACTTGGCTGCTATTTAAACTAAGTATTTGTGATTGACTTGCTGGCTCAAGTATTTGTGATTGACTTGCTGGCTCAGTATCTATATTGAGGCCTGAAAATTCTTCCTGTAAATTCAGAAAGTTTTAGATTTGTGTATCACTGTCAAATACTTGCCAATCTCTTATGTTATTTGGGATTGAAGGTCTGTGCTTTACCTCAGCTGTGAAACGGTGATGGGGGTCAAAGGGAACTCACAAGTACTTGCAAACATGGCTAGACTATGAGCATGCAGGTTCTGTGACCTAGGAACTTTGGTGACTTGGAAATCAACAAAAGACTTAAGTAACTCAGCAGCCACAGCTCTGTATGATCTGAGTCTATTATCTTTGGTAACAAAATTGCCCTTAACCTGTTGGATAACCAAGTCAGAATCCCCTAAGATAAATACTCTAGTAACTTGAAGGGATTGCACCAACTTAAGGCCTAGTAAAAGGGCCTCATATTCAGCCATATTGTTAGTACATCTAAAGTTCAGTCTGTAAGCCCTACCTTCTGCATAACTGCTTTCTTTATTATGCACCCATATTCCTGCTCCTGCCCCTAACTTGTTAACTGATCCATCAAATTCCAGGAACCATAGAGAATCCTTATCTAAAGGGTTTTGAATAAGGTGTGTAGCATGAATTTGTAAATTGGAGGATAGGCTGATCTTTTGGTTTGGTCTGAATGACATCCTTCTCCCTTGGTGGAATTGTTTTGTTTTCTAGAGGGGACCCTTTTTCATTATCTTGTTCAAACGTTGTGGTTTCACAGTTGCTGGTTTTGTGGTCCTGAATATTGGCATTGTTTGATTCAGTCAGTACTTGAAATCAGGGTCTTCTTGTTCAGCAGTTTGATTTGTTTGAATTATCTCAGCCTTTTCCTTAGTGCTGCTGTTTCTAGTGTCATTGAAAAGAATGTATGAGTCTATGTCAGAGTGGACAACATAAATGGGAAAGTTTTGAGGCTTCTCTGTACTACTAACCATGTACTTCATTAATGACTCTCTATACAACCTCTTGGGTTGACCAAAGACTGTAATAGTAGCATAAGACATATCTAGTTGAAGAGACCCTTGAAGCTTACCCCCCCATGATCTTGACAGTAACATCCCATATTTGGGTGGAATGTCAGCAACAACTACATCCATTAAGATGGTTTTGTTTGGATATTGAACTAAAGACAAACATAGGTCTTTTATCAGGCCTAGACACTTGACTTGGCTGGAATCAAATGAAAAGAGGTCCTTGTATGGTCTAGTGATATCCAAATTCAACCTTTCCATTACAGATTTAGGCATTAGTTATGAGATGCACCTGAGTCAAACATTGCATTGTGTAATATTTTGTCATGCACATGCAGGCTAACATAAAAGGGTAGGATTCCTGAGCCAGCTACTTTTCCATCAACCTCAGGGCCAAAAAGCAATTCAGGGGTGTCATCCAATACATTGACATTATCCACACTATCTTTGTTTTTGCTATGGGTGAGTTGCAGAGATATTTGAATTTGCTGTTTATAAATCTCATTTTTGGCCAGCTCTGCCAGAGGTATGGTTATTTTCAATTTTCCAATTTCAGTTTCCAAATCAAAGGGTTTTTCTATTTGTGTTTTAGTAGTATAGGTGAGCCTACTTTCTTTATCCGTTAAGACTTGTTCCTGATTTTGAGGTTTATGCTTGCTGATCACCTCTTGAGGCCCTTTGCTTGATTTAGGCTGTTCAACTGATGGAATAGGTGAATTCAGTGACTATTCAGTAATGTCTTCAACAGTTATTTCATTTGAGGGAGAATCAGTTGTGTTATTTGGCTCCACTACTAGGGCACTTTTAGGCTGTATTTTATCTCTGGTTTTCTCGGGTTGTGTTACATTTACAGTCCTACTTCTCAACTTGTACTGTTTATGAACCTCATAGACAGCAGTGTCATAACCTTGTTTGAAATCAAATGATTCTCCTGAACTAGTCTGAAACTGTTGACTATCTTCCTCATCCTGATCCTCTTGAATTAAGAAGACTTGGTGCTTATTGTCAAGCCCCATTAGGTGGATATGAGTGTCCTCTGCTTGTTCTTCAGATGTGGACGTTTCAGCATAATTTTCTTGAAATGGTGGTCTTATTTCAGGATCAATGTTGGTTTTGCTGCCACCAGGGTTTTGGTTCCTCCTAAAGTTTGGAGCCCTGTTAGGATTGTTTGATGGTGCTTCCCATGAAGATTTTCTTTCCACAGATTCTACCCTATCGCCTAACCTCTTCATACCAGAAATTATTGCATCTAATTTTTGGTCCAAGGCAGAGGGCTCTTCTTTGAAGACAACTCTCTTTTCTGTTTTAGCCCTGTTCCTCTTGGCAATCAGGTTTGCTTCAACTGTTACAGCAACTCTCTGAGCTTCTTCAAGGGTTTGAGGGGCTCTTTCTTTCAGTTGGTAGGCCATATCTGGGTCAAATCCATCTGGGAATTTGTATAGGGCTAAATCCGGAGGAGGTCTTAGGTTTTGAGGTATAGCATTATAAACATTGTTGAACCTGGCACAATATTCCAAAACGGTCTCTTGGGGACCTCTTCTAATCATGTCATACTCACCAAGTATGTGTAAGGGGTCCTTCTTTTTCTCCCATCTATTTGTGAAGGATTGGTATAGCTCATCAGGGTTATTAATGTTGTTTGCAGGCAAGGATCTAAACCATGTTCTTACATCCCCTGTTAAACTTTGGACAAATATTCTCATCCTTACAGTTTCATCATCAATCTCATAATTTTCAAAATGACCTTGCATTCTTTTGGCATGTTGAATGGCAGAATAAGGTCCAGTGGAGTCAAAGTATGAGATTTTGGCCTGGTAGTCTTGAGGTAAGGCCACTGGGTTGGCAGGCAGTTGCAGAGGTGCATACCTGGCCATACTTGCTGGATTTTGGGGGTTAACTAGGACAATTGGAACAAAAGGAACAAAAGGTATCACAGGGGTAACAGGTACAAAGGGTATAACAGTGTGGGATGAAAGGACTTGTGTGGGAGAAGAAGGGATTGGTGGGGAACTTTGGGATGTGGAAGGGGAGCTGGGGGAATTAGGGGTAGAACGGAATAGGACTTTGACTGGAGTGGGGATTGGGTTAGGAAACTCTGGCTGCTGATTGATGTCAGCAAGATGATCTTGTAATTGCTGGTTCCTAACAAACTTATGGATGGTATTGGGATTTTCGAAGACAATGGGAGGGTTAGGATCAGGGTTATTCCTTGTATACCGGAGGTTCTTCTTGGGAGCCAGTTTCTAAGCTAGTCCTATAAGATTTTATGAAAGCTTTGTGTAGCAGGGACTGGACAGGAGTTCTAAAACTCTGTGTATCTATATAGTGTGAAAAGAGGTCTGAGTCAGCTCTCCTTTAAGGCTAGAGATGTTTGTATAGCAGCAGCTTAAAGGTGTCTTAACTGATATTCAGACTGTGAGTGGAATATTTGATAGATATTCAGACCTTTAGACCCTGAAGCTCCCCAGTGGAGTCGCCATTTATGTTAGCACCCAGGTTGTTCTCTTTGACTCCCAAGAGAATACGGCCGGGGTAACCACTAACCAAACTTTGGGCTACAGCCTCTAGCCAAGCTGCAGTCAGAGAGGGCTCTCTCTATACGGTTTTGTCACTGCTTTCAGTGAAGG
>APFE031065681.1:779-34196 GCA_000404065.3 Pinus taeda
TATATTTAGAAGCAAATCAATATGAAGAATTGTTGTGGTGATAAGTTAAATGAGATTTCATATAATAAAAAGTTATAATATTTGATTTAATTTAGAAAAATAATAAAAACAAGGGTTACATGGTAGCTAGCAATTATTGTTTAGTTAAGCATAGTCTAATTTATAGATGAAATGGTCTTTTTTTCACGACATTTTTTAAAATAAAAATCGGGTAGAGATAACAGAGATTTTTAGAAACTTGGGTTTAAGATGTTTAATCTTTAGAATTCTATCTGAATGGTGTAGGCATTCATAAATGTATTTTAAATAACATAAAAATCACATTCTAGTTTGAAATTGTATTGTCAATTCCGTGAAAAAGACTATTTCGTTTATAAACTACGACATTTAAATATAGCTAAGTAAAAGTACAAAACAATAAAAGCATAAAAATTTATTTCATCACAAAAATAAAACCATTGATAAAATATTATTGAATGTCATCAACAAAAATTTAAGAATATGATTAATTAATGTGTTTATTTCAAAATATATACACTTTAATATATGTGTAAAATGACTTGTCAATTTTTTTTTTTATAATTTTACTAATTCTTAAAATGAAATATTTAATAAAGAAATTAATCTATAAATATATCACATTTTTTAAAATGAATTTAAAACCAACATTAAATTAATTAACACCATTAAATTAATTATTAAATTCCTGTTATAAAATACAAATTCAATAATTAAACTAATTTTTCATACTAAATTTATCTACTCACTCAAAAAATTAACAAATCTATTTATTTATTTAGAAAGTGCAACAAAATTACTAATAAGTAAATTTTGTCATTATCTTAAAAAGTTGGAAGGGTACTCACAAATGCAACAAATCTATTAAATAAAATTTTGTCATTATCTTAAAAAGTTGGAAGGGTACTCACAAATGTAACAAATCTATTAAATAAAATTGTGTCATTATCTTAAAAAGTTGGAAGGGTACTGACAAATGTAACAAATCTATTTATTTTTTAGATAGTACAACAAAATTACTAATAAGTGAATTTTTTCATTATATTAAAAAATTGGGAAGATTTAATAATAACGTCTCCACTCAACTTCAAATCTCATTGTGACATAATATTCCAAAATCTCATTGCGACATAATATTCCAATATAAATGCGATATTAACTTTTCCTTGATTATAAAGTTTATATGGTTCTTAGAATCTATATTGAGTTGTAAATTATTAAAATATATATATATATTAAAAGTTTTAATAATGTAATTTAAATACTGGAAATCATTTTTATATTTAATATTATAAATTTAAATGCCATAACATTACAAATCTTCCCATATGATTACGTAGCTAGATTCCAATAAGAAAAACACAAATCAGTAAATTTACACCACATAAAACCGAAGTGTGGGATTTCTTTAATGCTTATCACAAAGATGTACTAGTCCTCGTAATTAAAACCTTTGTGAGTGTAAAGTGAAAAATAATGACCATTACGACATGATTGGAAAGGTTCTTTGCAAGTAAATACTTATAATTATACTTTTTATTTCTCATTAAGTGTTTAGTAAAAGGATTTATATAGAGCAATATTTCTATGTTGAGTTTTATTATTATTTGAACTAAAAATTTGGTGTATTAAACATTTTGGTTATTTAGGCAATAAAGATTCTTAATGAGGAACATTTTAATGAGGAAAAAGTTTGCTTTTGGGATGTTTTTTTAAGAAAAATGGCTATAAGAAATACTAAAGTATCAAGATTTTTTAGAAATTCAATCAGAATTTTAGATTAAAAAGGGATTTTGTTCATTCTATCTCTAAGGTTCAATGTCTTTTTATCAAAGGAATCATAGATAAGATCACTCACATTTTAAGAAAATCAGGTTTCGACCACTTTCAAGTTGTTAAACACTATTCGCAGTATCCTGAGGTTAGTCAAGGATCTTGTTGACCTTTCGGACATGAAAGGGGTCTACTTAATCCCGTGCTCATGTGGGGCTCTCTATATTGGTAACACAGATCGATCTATTAAACATATGATTTGGAAGCATATAGCTGACATCAATCATAGTTGGTCCCATTCCTCAACTGTAACTGAACACACTAGGAAAATAAAGCACCACATTTGCATTGAAGACTACCAGTTCATTGCCAAAATCAGACACTATCATCACAGGAAGTTCAGAGAAGGCATTGATATTGAAAAGTGAGTGGACAATATGAACATAGATGACATTGTAAGATTAACAAGAATTAGATTCCTACCCTCTCTTCTTATTTTTGCATCCTCATTAAACAAACCCTTTTCCTTTTCCTTTTTCTAACCTTCTCTTTTATCTCTTTTAACTAATTTTCCCTATAAGTCCCTTCCATTATTTTCCTATTAATTTATTTTTATAATATATATATATATAATATATATATATAATATAATAATATATAAATAAAATATAAATTTTTATAATTCTTACTATAAAAAATATTAATCAAATTATCATATATATTTGGTAATTTAATAATATAATATTTATATCTTAAAAAGATAAATTTTATATATTTAATTGATTATGATAAAAAATTATCATGTTATATTATTATATAAATGTATTTTAATAATAAAATTAATTTAAAATATTTATTTATAATTATTAATATTGATTTTATAAAAAAATTAATCACTGTATATTTATTTATATAAAAAGGGTATTTTATAATATAAATATTTAATTTTAAATATTTTTTTAATATGGATTTATTATTATTTATTTGTAATGAATATTTGAATTTTGATTTAAATTAATTCATTTTGTTTATTTTTATATTATATATTTTTTGAACGAATTGTCTTTAGTGTGATTTTTTGGAAGTTTTTCTGGCGAGTTTTTCTGGTCTAATAAGAATTTATTGAAATCACAAGTTTGATGGGTAATCCCTCCACAATCAAAGTGCCCTAGGGGTTTGTTAGGGTGTTGAATCCATATATATAATGAAAAAACTAATTTAAATAACACAAATGAAGATTTCACCTCATTTTTTCCGCCTACTCCCAAAAAGTCACAGACAACTCCTTTTTTGAAACATGAGATCCTCAATTTTAAGGATAGTATTACTTTTATTCATATTTAATTTGTTATTTTAATAAAATAATATTTATATTTATATATTATTTAATATTTTATATGTTTATATTAATATATTTGATTACTTAATTGTTATATTTTTAATTAATTAATATGATTATTTAATTATTGATATTAATTAATTGGTCTTGATGTCTTTCCATAATTGGTAGATCCAAAGTTATGATGGGTCTAGGTTGGCATTATTTTTACATGCCATTTTGAACTCCATATTAAATAGTGAAGAAATTACATATCTCTTTCATACATAAAAGTAAATTGGTTTTTTTTCAACTTTCAATTACTTTATTAAAGTGAAAATTGGGAAGTTGAAGCTCTCGGCATAATAAAAATCAATTATTATTTTTCATGTAGATAAAATTTACCTCACACAAACATTTTAACTATGATATTTGTTTATCTAATTTATTATAGAATTATATATATATATATAGAGAGAGAGAGAGAGAGAGAAGAAATAATTATTGATTTTTATGTGGATAAAATTTACTTTACATTAAAAACATTTTAACTATGATATCAATTTATATTTTTGAATATTTATTAATTTTTCACTTTATAAATTTACTTCACAAAAAATCATTTTAACTATAATATCAAGTTACATAATTTATATATCTGAAACACTTATTAATTTTTACTTGGTTAAATTTTATCCCACACAAAAGCATTTTTATTATCATATCAATTTATGTGATTTATACATGAGAAATACTTATTGGTTTTTACTATTTTCATAAAATTTAACTCACACAAAAACATTTTAAACTATCATATCACTTTCCTTAATTTATATATGTGAAATACTAATTATTTTCTACTATGAAAAATTTACCTCGAAGAAACACATTTCATGTAACATTTCACAAGTAATAAGGGTTGGCACAAGTAGTAAGGGTCGGCCTAGGTTTATTCAGTTTCACATTTTGGCAAATTATCTATTTTTTTTTTACATTACATAAAATTCCAATGCACAATTTAGAGACAAGTAATTTTATTTCATTATTATTGGTTACATATTATATAATTTAAGATTTTTTAGAAGAACAAACATATTGAAAATTTAGGCTAAACAAACTTTATACTCTTTTTTTTCTTGAATTTTTTCTATGTTTTATTTCCTTTTGTGATTGGTAATATTATTGTGTATATGTGGTTTTTGATGAAAAAGTTATTTGAGTCAACATATTCAATATTATTCTTTATTTTTCATTAATTAGCCGACATATATATTTTAAAGTTTTTTTCAATATAACATTAAGTGAAAACATCTCCCTCTATTGGGTTGTAGACAGTGCAATTATTCTTAACCATCTAACATTTACCTAACATCTATTTTTCATTTCTTGACCTTGCATCTCTCACATATTTTTTTTTTTTTTTTTTTTTGTTTGTTAAATCGGACTATTCTATTATAATACAAAAAGTTACAGAGGGTTACATTTTCCGCCAAAAATTGGCTACATGGACAGGTTGACATTTTGAATCTGAAACTGAGCCTGAGAGAGAGGACTGTAAGACTGTCCTCTTTTCCCCAACTAGAACCATAGCTATACTGAAGACTACAAAACGGAACCTACCACTCCCTGCAGCGCATGGGAGGAGGTTGCAGACCCTTACAATACTGAAAAAGTGCTTACAGACGCTGAACTGATAAGACAGAACCGACATTACAGACACGGATGCGCAAAGCATAATTGACACAGACATTGCAGAAATAAACATAGACATGGACTGACTCCCCAAATCGACAGGTGCAGCTTTGATGACTTCCAAAAATGAACAGAACATAGCCATACCACCCCAGAAGCCCAGACCGCGCGCCTAGGTGTAAGGATTTGGAGGCTCCTCCACCATCGGGCTGATGAATGTGCCGTGTGGCTCCTCCACCACCAGGCAGCCGTAGGAGTCTGAGGCACTCGTGTCGGTGTAAGGCGCTGTGTTCCTCTCAGGCTCGCTTGGTCCAGCTTGGTTCCTTTCAGGCTCGCTTGGTCCAGCTTGGTTCTTCGCCACCTCACCCGCGGCTTCCTGAGACTGTAATTGCTGACCATGAACAGGCGAGGGTGGCCTTGGATCAGCTGGGGCTCCAGGTCGGTCTTGGTGCTTGCATTTTTCAATGCACACTGAAACGAAATACACAGCATTGTCCAAGATGCAGGGGAACATGAAACGGGTTGATGGATGCCCACCGAAGGGACATACCGCCGACCTGCCCCGCCCTCTGCCTCGCCCTCTCCCTGTGCGAGCTTGTGGAGAGAGAATTTCCTCTGAGGACGCAGAGGACTGTGGTGAAGAGGCCCTTGCTCGGGCTCTACCTCTTAAGCCACCACGCCGACAGGCTCCACGTTGCCGTTCACGTGGCATGGTTTAGCTCCAAAACTATCCAAAGGACGCAGACTCTTCAAGAGCTGGATGTCTGTTCTTATCTCCTAGGACAGAGGCCAGGCCTGATACCAAACCGCATCCAGAGAGTTTATCCCAGCTAATTGACACGACCCGCACCCAGAAAGTGCAGTGCGCCTCGGGAATGCCCCTCGAACCAGATACCCGGGAGACGGCGACGCTGCATAGATCAGAATTCTGTCATTGACAGCGCCGCACCATGCTAAATCGACAGCCCAAGTTCTCAGGAATTTCAAGCTTGCAACCAAGGCCTCAAGAGCAGAGGGCCTAGGTTGATGAGCAGTCTTCCTCCCACTCCGGGCAGACATCCAAGAATTGAGGACTCCTTTCTCTAACGAAACCAGGCAACCCGACAACCAGACAACCAGAGCTTCGCTCACCAGAGCTACGCTCGCCCCTCACCAGCTTTCTTAGACAGTCCCCCTCACCTCTCACTCTTGAAACCAGAGAATTCCGCAGCCTGACCCTCCGCTCAACCAGACAACCAGAGCTTCGCTCTCCTGAACCTCGCGAATGACTTCCCCTCGGCGTCGAAATGCGGCCTCTCGGCAATCTAATACCCCTGCCAACTTGAGAGAGCCTGCCTACATTAACTCTGGCCGGACTCCTTCGCGAGTCTTCGACCCATCTGTCCTGAGCTGGCGGCCACTTGTCATTAAATGACGCCGCCTGCTCATTAACTTCGTTGTCATTCACCCGCAGCCGGGGCATCTCTCACATATTTATCTTTCAAAGTTCGATCAAATTTCTTATCAGTGTCCTGATGATGAACTACATTTGTTGGCTCGAAATGCCGACTAAAAATTTTGATGTGATGGATCCAGAAATATCAAATCAAAATTTCTCTTCTCATAGAAGCCTTAACTCTGAGATTTGATCCCTCTCAGTGACTGATAAATCCGAAGTTAAGATGGATTGAAAAGATCTAACATCTATTTTTCATTTATTGACCTTGCATCTCTCACATATTTATCTTTCAAAGCTTGATCAGATTTCTTATCAGTGTCCTGATGATGAGATACATTTGTTGGCTCGAAATGCCGCCTAAAATTTTTAATGTGCTGGATCCAGATATATCAAATCAAAATTCCTCTTCTCATATGAAACATTAACTCTGTGATTTTTAGGAAGAATGGACAGAAGGTATTTACATGCAGCAGAAGAATGACTGGTCAACCAGTCATCCATGCAAACACCTATTTCTAAAGAAAATATATTCAAAAGGGAAAGAGAATACATGTCCCCAACTGACTCTGAAGCTCCACAATTTCTTGTTTTCAAAAGGAAAAAGACCAATGACCAAATTAATACTCAGAAGTCAGATTCTCAAGTCAATCCTCAAGTCATTACTATTCAAGAAGAAACTACAGAAGGAAGGGGCACAGATCATTCAACCACAGTGATTTTATCAGGGAACCCTATCATTCCTTCTACTCAAGTAGAAGAAACATTACAATCACCTACTGTAGAAGCAACAGTCCAATCTCCATTATCATTCAATTCACATGTTTCAACTCAGGAGAGCATCTTTTCAAGATATAGGGAAATAAAACTACAGAATGAAGCTTTGAAGGCTTCCACCTACTATGAGTTTTGGAAGAAGACAACTAAGACTCAACACATACTACTTTCTACATTCGATTCATAAAAACGACAGTTTCAGTTTTCCTTCATGTAACTTCTAGTGCGAGCCCCCAGGAGTGATGAAGACTATAAAGCCTCCATTTTTTCAATTGATACCAAGAAAATACATGAAATTGACCAGTTCGATTTACATAAACAATTAGGGGAGTTGATATTTTAATCTCTCACCAGTTCAATAATGAATGTTTCCAAATTACAGTCATCTTTGAATAACATAAATTCTCAATTTAGAATTGAAAATATGTCATCTTCTTCTAAGGATAACAGGATCAAATCTCTGGAATATTTGATCATAAAGCTAGGACATGATCCTAATGATATCAAAGCAGAAAAAGAGCTCATCAAAAACAAATAAGCAGACATTCAAGCATTGAGGAAGCAACTGAAGTTACACTCCACAAAACATCCTCAAGCTAAAGAGGTTGCGAATATAGAAATGGAGAAAGAAAAACTTTTTACTATAGTGATTGAGAAAAATGCACATATACAAAAGATAGAGCAGAGCATGGAAGCATTGTAGAAAGAAAAAGAACAATGGGAAGTAGCAGGAGCATCTACAGGCATAGGTACAATGGCATAAACTTCAACAAGGACTACAATTTTAGAATCTACAGAAAATATTACCAGATTTTTGGATGAATTATCAACAGTTCAGTTAGAAAAAGAAAATTTGTTAGCAAAATTGGTTAAGATGGAAGAGAATAAACTTAAAACTGACAATGCATATTTGTCAGAACTCCGAAAAAACTACAAACTCATGCAATAGGTACAAAAATATGA
This sequence comes from Pinus taeda, assembly GCA_000404065.3. Lineage (NCBI taxonomy): Eukaryota > Viridiplantae > Streptophyta > Pinopsida > Pinales > Pinaceae > Pinus > Pinus taeda. The sequence goes on from APFE031065681.1 coordinate 8,756, forward strand.
AGACCAATCCTTTGTCATTCAAAATTTAGTAGAGGCTGAGAATAGTATTTGGCAGAATATAAATGCTAACATAACAGACATGTGGCCTTCAATACAGATTACTTTTTGAACAAGAAGAACTTATGCACAAAGTTAAGGCAACAATAGAAAATACAAAGGTAGATTTGGAGCACAGGCCAAAAGAAGCAAAAAACATAATCAAGCTGCTAAATTCCAAAACCAAGGAGGAACTAGAAGAATTGAACATTCTAGATAGAACAACAACAATCATGGAGGTTAAGAGGATCTTGACCAAAAATAACTTGATGATACAATTGGAAAATAAATGCAAAGATCTTGAGTTGCGGGTCAGAAGGTTCAACAGAAAATTTACATTCATGTGCAAAAAAGGCTTGCCTACTATCAAGAATTCTAATGGCCAATTAATCCCATTCGAAAACTACCAAGAAAAATTATGCAACATAGGTGTTGATGCTTCGAAGTTTACAAAAGCTAAAGGAATTATCAGTGGGGAAGCATTCATACAGGGATTACAGTTTGATTTAAATATCCGACATGAGGTCCACCACCCTTTTGTAAATAAACAAACTTTTGACACTCAAACCGAGGTGGATGAAAGATTCAGAAATATGGTTAGCTTTTCTATCTCGAGTGAAGAAAGATGGGATCGGTTGCTATAATTGATCTAGTGAATTATAACTAAAGGAACAACATTTCCAGCAAAATAGAAATAGTCATCACTAGACTCCTACATAGCCTCAACAACACAACAAATTTTCAGCATATTTCCTATTTTTCCCTCTACATCTAAAAAGATTTGTCTTTAAACAAATATTATTTTCTAAATATATTTTATTTGAAGGCTGGTCTGAGATGTAAAAGTTTCTATAAATACTTAGACAAGAGACTTAGAAATGGTTGAACCATTGTGATAAACTTTTGAGAAGACTTGTATCCTTCAAAGTTATTTCTGAAATAATAAAAGGAGTTTGGATTCATTGCAAAACAGCTTGTGTCCTTGTCAGTTCTTCTTTGTCATTCTATTTTCACTCTATTTTAATATGCATATGCTTGAAGTTTATGGGAGTTCTGGGTATGATAATAGTGAGTTTCTATTTATCTGAAATCCCCCATGAAGTTATAATCCTTTATAGAGATTAGTTAATTACAAATCTGTTTGCTTTAACTCCTCTACATCATTAAATCGTCATATTAGCTTAAGTTTCAAACATATATTGTTTGGATGTAAAAGTATTTTACACACATCTACTATATATGACTAGTTAAATAATATGTTAGATGTTTAACAAGTCATATAGTTTTAAAGTTTCAACCTTACATATCTTATCAAAGCTAAATTACTGTTAGAGGTAAAGAATCAACTCTTCTAATAAATCATAAGTAATTAAGAAATTGCACCTGTTTAAACAATTTAGAGCTTTGGTCATCCAAAAACTTTAAGAAATAACAAAACATTATAGATGCTATGGCATAATTCCTGACCTAGAATTATCTTTAGAGGTACAACATATTTGACTGAATGTTCGCCATGGTTAGGCTTGGTTAGATCAAATTCTTGTCTAAGTTTTGTATGTAAGGCATTGCACATGTGTCATTTATCATTTATGAGAGTTTCATTAAGTTCTAGGCAGATGTTTGGATCATAGCCCTAAAAAAGTAGATTAGATCTCGCAGCCACTGGCACAATACTAAGCAAAAATATTGTAGTCATTCCCTTGCAGGCTTGTGCATGTGACTAGAGAGTTGTATTTGAAACGAGGTAGTGTTATGCCAGCATCCAGGGGTCTAGATCAGTGAAAAGGAGGCTTAATTCGGGGTTTGGGCACCTGGAAGGGTGGGTTAAACCTTGGGGGTCATGTAGCACTTGAGGGAGGTTAGTAAGGTTTGCTTGAGTCAATTCAACTTCCTTAAGGTGATCTAGGAGGTCAAGTCATATCATAGTAATTCTTCATCACATATTTACCCTAGTGGATTGGTAAGCTTGGGTAATTGTGGGAGGAGGGTGTTACAACATACATACATCAAAATTTTCAACATTAAATTTTACCTGCACATCTTGTTAGTTAATGATATGTCTAGGATCATACACATACTTATTTAACAATGAAACATGAAACACATTGTGGACTTGTATGTGACTAGGTAGTGCAAGTTGATATGCTGCAGGTCCAATTCTTTCCAAAATTTTGAAAGGTACACAATATCATGGTGTTAGTTTTTTACAACCACCCCACCTTAGGGCTCTTTTCTCGGGTTTAACTAGCACATATACATGGTATTCCACTCGGAATTATCTGCAAGTCCTCCTTTTATCTATATAAGTCTTTTGTCTATATTGAGAAGCTTTCAAGTCATGTCGAGCCTTTTTCACAGTATGCTCCATTTCTTCTAGCATATCAAGTCCTAGGATTAACTTATCCTCAAGGTTACTCCAATTAATAGGTGTTTTGCACCTTCTTCCATACAATACCTCAAAAGGGCTCATCTTCAATGATTCATGGTAGTTATTATTATATGAAAACTCAACCAGGTGAAGATATTCCTCCCACTTAGTTGGTTGTTGCATTACATACATTATTAACATGTATTTAAGTACCTGATTCACCCATTCACTTTTCCCATCTAATTGCAGGTGATATGCGGTATTGAACTGAATCTTAGTACTCATTCTAGAAAAAAGAGCCTTCCAAGAAGTGGAAGCGAACTTCACATCCCTATAAAAAATTACCACTTTTGGCATCCCATGTAACCGAAATATTTCTTTGACAAATATATTTGCAATTTGTACAGTCTTATATGTGGATTGGATAGGGATCAAAGGGGTTGTTTTGCTTAATTTATCTACCACCACCATGATTGAATCATTATGTTTCTTGGATCTAGACATGGCTATTATAAAATATAATGTAATGGTATCCCATTTCCACTTAGGAATGGGTAATGGGTGAAGCAATCCAACTAAGTTTTGCTGCTCAACCTTAACTTGCTAACATTCCAGGCATTTGGCTAAATATTCAACAATATCCTTCCTTATACCAGGCCAAAAATAATATTTCTTCATTGCAAAGAATAATTTTTTATAGCCTGGATGTGTCGTATAGGGACTTTTGTGAAACTCATCCAACATCAATTATCTAATAGTCATTTGATTAGGAACATATATCCTTCCCCTAAAATTCAACAAATTATTTATATTTATACCATATTCATATCGATTTTTAGAATTATTTGCTTGTTTAACTTGCTACCATAAGAATTTATATTCTGGATCTTTTAGGGCAACTTCTTTGATTTGATCAGAAAAGTTAACCTACATATGACTCTAGGAGCTATCATACACACAGTGCGATTTCTTACTAAGCGCATCAACGACTCGATTCTCTTTTCCTTTAAGATGCTTTATGTCAAAATCAAACTCGCTTCAAAAATTGGTCCATCTGTCTTGACCTGCAGTAATATTAGGCTGCTTAAAGAAACTTGTCAGACTACTATGATTAGTCATTAAAATGAACTTTTTACCTAGCAGGTAATGTCGCCATACCTTCAAGGCATGAACTACTGCATTCAATTCTAAGTCATAGGAAAAATATCTTTGCTCGTGATCCTTCAACTTACATGATTCATAAGTTATTACTCTACCTTCTTGCATCATAACCCCTCCCACTCCTTCTTAGCACACATTTGTGTAGACTAAAAAATCTTTTTCTAAGTCTACAACTTTCAACACTGGGTTTGTAGTCAATAATTGTTTTAATTATTCAAAATTGTGCTGACATTCTGATGTCTACTTGAAATATCTTCCTTTCTTTTGCAAAGAAGTTATGGGATAAGATATTCTAGAGTATCCTTCAAAAAAAAAAAGACGACAATACCCAACCAAACCTATGAAAGATTGAATATCTGCAACATTTTTGGGGATTGGTCATTCCATGATGGTTTTAATTTTCTTGAGGTCTATATCTATCCCTTCCAATGAAATTATATGTCTAGAGTATTGTATTTGGTCCTTATAAAAATCTCATTTACTGAACTTAGCATATAGATGATGTTCTCGTAAGTTCTGCAACACTATCTTCAAATGTTCCTTATGTTCCTCTAAGTTCCTAAGTAAACAAGAATGTCATCAATAAAAAATAGAACAGATTTATCTAAGTAGGGGTGGAAAATATCATTCATCGCACTCATAAAGGTTGTTATGGAATTAGTAAGCCCAAATGGAAAAAAAACAAATTCGCAATGACCATAACAAGCCTTGAAAGTTGTCTTACAAATGTCCTCTTCTTTTATTCTTATTTGGTTATAACCTAATCGTAAATCAATCTTAGAGAAGATGACAACACCTTTAACTTAATCAAATAAATTGTCAATTCTTAGCCGCAGGTATTTATTTTTTATAGTTGATTTATTGAGTTGCCTGTAATCAATACATAATCATAAAGTGCCATCCTTCTTTCTCACAAACAACATAGGGGCTCCCCAAGGCGACACACTTAGGCAGATGTACCCTTTGTCAAGTAATTCTTGCAACTACATCTTAAGTTATGTTAGTTTAGTTATGCATATGCAGTAGGGATATTTTTACACTAGGGTCACTCCAAGGACTAATTGTATCATAAATTGAATATATCACTTAGGAGGTAGCCCTGGAATTTCCTCTAGAAATACATCAGTAAACTCTTGAATGACTGGTATGTTCTCTAAGGTGATTCTCTTATCCTTAGTATTAGTATATTCTACTTGAACAACATATACTTGACAACCCTTCATGGTGCATTTTCTTAGCTAGGTAGTTGTGATAGGTCATAACTTCATAGGCCTTTTAATTCCATGTATCTCTTGTCTAATGCCCCCTTCAGTGAGGAAACTAATGGTTTTATCCTTTCAGTTCACCAAGGACCAATGTCCTTCTAATCAGTCCATTCCAATTAGCACATCATAGGATCCTAAAGGAAGAACATTTAAATTCACCTTAATCTGTTGTCTCACTATTTCAACAGGACAATTCTTTACTTTAGTAATCACTCTTCTTTTATCCCCAGTAGCCAATTGTACTAATTAGGGGTTTAAAAATTTGATGGCTTGCAAATGGCACAACTCAACTGTTTTGGACTGACATAACTCAGGCCTGCACTTGGGTCTATTAAAATAGAAACAACATGGTTAGTTATTTTACCTTCAAGTTCTATCATTGTCGATTGATATTTAGCCTAATGATCATCTAAAGCAGCATTAATTCCTGGAATATTTCACGTTATCTCCCTAACTATAGAGGCTTTTTGAATATTAGCAGCTTGCTCCATTCAAGTGTGGTGAGGGCAGTTTTTATAATAGTGGGGCTCCCCACCACCCCAACATTGTAAGGGGGGTTTCTATGATTGACTAGATTCTTGTTTGCTTGACACCTCAACTTTTCTAGTTTCACTTTGCAACTTAAATTTTTGTTGATTCTTCTCCGAAAGTATATTTTTTGTTTTTTGTGTGCATTCCTAACCCTGTAGCTTTTGCATTCTTAGTGGTTTGGAAATTTTTTTATCCCTTTTTATTTGGCCAACTCCCGCGACTTCCCTCTTTTTGCTTCATTTGTTGGTAGCGAATTCAAGCTTTCTGAATAAATCTGTCCATTTTCTTTGGATTATCAAACTCGAACCTCTCCTTCATGAAAATTGGTAAACTAATAACAAAAAATTGCACCTTAGCTTTCTCTTCAAGAATGTGGGGAACATATCTCAAAAGAGATTTAAACTTGGTTACAAATTCATCCATGGACTATTGTCCTAATTTGACATCATGAAATTCTTTTGTTTTTTCATTGTAGAAACATTCTATTAAATATTTATTCTTAAAATGTTTTTGAAAATTGTCCAAAGTCACTTCTTGGCCCTGCACAATTTTAATTTCTTCCTACCATAGGGTGGCTTTACCTTGTAACTGGGAAATTGCTAATCTGGCCTTTAAATTGTCATCATACTCATAAATAGAAAAGTATTTATTCATGTTAATTAGTCAGACTTCAATAGCTTCTTCCACTTCCCCGTCAAGCATTGGGGGTTTGATTTTCTTGAACTCCCCTTGCAATTCAACCTTTTGTTTCTTAGTCCCTTTTCCACCATAAACATTTTTAGATCCTGCTTCATTATCATTTTGGCCTCCTTCAGATTCTAGATTGTCTTCCCTCTGTCGATGTGCTTTAATCCTATTTCCATTACCAGTACTTGGATTTGGATTTATTTGATTTTGATTTTGTCTATTAGATAAAATTTTCATGATTGTCTCAGGTTATTTCCTCAATCTCTCATTGTCAAACCTTAAATTTATCATCTCAAATCGCAATCGTTGAACTATTTCCAGCAGCATCACATTTGTATTGCAAGGTTCCTCTCCCAACTGAACCAACATTTCTAGATTGGCTTCTGCAAATGGTACAAGTCCATATCCTACAATTGGTCTCATTGGTGGTGTGATTACATCTCCTCTCCTCATCTTGGTTCCACTATGTGCATCATTAACACATTTTTCTATTTTCATACTTGCCCAAATAGGCCACAATATCGGAACCATGGCTCTAATACCACTTGTAACACCCACCAAGTTAAGGAAAAAAAAAAAAAAATTGCATAATTACTTACTTTTACTAAGGTATTATTTGAATATGGCATAGTTTTACATATGTTACTTTTAGCAGGTATGAGTTCTATTAGCTCATAGTCATGTTTCCTTAAAGATATGATTGAACTTCGTTGATTTATTTCGTCTTACCTCATGTGCAAGGTTATTCATAGTTTATTAGATTTATGTTGTTATTAATAATATTAAACATGATCTAGCCATGATTCATATGATTACTTTAAGATTGATACTCAAATGAATAAGTTTCTCGAGTGAGTTTGGCCTTGCCACATGAGTTTTCTCAAAGGTTCCTTAGCTACAGCTGTCATGCATGAGGGGATGTGATATCTGATGGGACATGCCCTAGGTGAAATTCTTTTTGTCATTGATATCCAAACCCTAGATCAGACTATCCCAAACATCTATGGGGAGGTTAGGGTTACTACCTCCTACCCACATCGCTGCACAGTTCAATCATTTGCACTCTGACGAGGTGGTGAGGAGGTTCTACAACTCATCAAAAACCCTAGGCTCTATGAGGTTACTGAGAATTCCTCCTGTAGTTATGTTACACGACATAGTCAGTTATTATTATGGTCATTAACATCTTAATTATGTTCCTTCGATGTTATTACAAGTGTTAATAGGAATTATCAATTCCATGGGTGACATCACTTAAGCTTTTTTCTTTTTTTTGGTTACATGCTTCTAGATAGAAGGAGGCTCCCAGACTTGTGAAGGGTGGCTGAAACCCTTAATCATCGAGGAGTGAGGTGAGAACAGATTTGAATTTGTTTGAGAGGGTATTTTCATTTTAATTAATTGTTTCCAATTGTGAATATTTGACGATATTGGTCCATGGCTAGCTAGGACAAAGGTTGAGTACACTAGAGGGGAAAATAGGATCTCAAGGTAACGTTATCTTTTACCTCTACTCTACTCTTTGACTGATCCAAACTTAAATAGGAATGCAAAAAATTAAAGATATAACCATAAATACAAAGATGCAATATAAATAGCACTTCATTTCATTACTATCAAATATTGAAATATGCTTACAAACAAAAAGGAAATAAACTAGCTCAGGCAATGGTAGCTTATCTCTGAGAAGAGATGTGGCGTCTACATGCCTCTGAATTGTGTTACAATGAGGCTCAAGGGCCTATTTATTATTGAACAAGGAGGAACAACCCTAAAAAAACAAAATCCTAACCCTAGGAGATGGAACGCAAAGAGTTTTTGGGCCACGTTGGGGTTAGTTGGGCAGCTAACTTCCTGGGGTCATAACTTGGTAATATTATCTATGTTTGGCACGTACGATACCTTGTTGGAAATATATCTCTAAGTGCTAGAGGGTTTACAGAAATCCCCTAAATATGACTATGGGCCAGTTGCAGATGTAAAAAAAATGGCCATTTAGGGGATCACAACTGCTCCGGAAGTTCAGGACCAGAAAAACTGTTAAAAATAGTAAATGCTGCAATAAACAAGGAAATTGATGAAATCAACTAGAGTTCTAGGTAGAATAGGTGGGGGGGCACCATTACCTGGACAAGTCCTCCCTCCTTAGGATGCAATGGTCTGCATTGCGTGTAGAGCCTCCATGAGGTCGGGAAATTTCTATTCAACCTAGTCCTTGCTGAACCACTTGCCCTAGTGAAGGAATTTGCCTTCTTTGACAACTTGATATATCTGGATCCTATGTTGGAGAGTGTTATTGATATATGTGTCCATGATCTAAGCAATTTTTGCATGTTCCATGCAGTCTGGGTTTAGCTCTATTGGTGTGAGTTGTTCTGCAATTTCAGATGTGTCCAACAATGGTGGAAAGTATGGTCGAAGGTGATCTACATTGAACATCGAGTGCAGGCCAAGTAATAGTGGAACACGGAGTTCAAAGGCATTATCCCCTATAGCCATGGAGATGGTGTATGGTCCAAATGGGAGTGGGTGAACCTTTCGGTGGGGTCCAGCAATGCACTCCTTCTACAAATGTAGCCAAACTTTTTCGCCCACTTGGAACTTGTGTGGCACCAGATGTTGATCATGGCACTACTTATACTTAGCATTAACTTTGTCCAATATATCATGGGCCTGCTATCGAATGTGTTGAATGCACTCAATGAAGTTGTTAGCCCTATCATATTTAGATTGGACATGATTCGAATCTGCATAAGGAGCTGCAAATGGTATGGCAACATCAATGGGACATAATGGCTGAAATCCCAGCCCTACCTGGAAGAGGTTGTGGCTCATTGAGATTTGGAGAGCTATGTTGTAGTTGTGATGGAATAGGGGAGGCTTTCATCCCATGTGTGTGGATTCTTTGAGTTCTACATGCGCAGAATGTGTACAATCATCCTGTTGATGACCTTTGTTTTTCCATCAATTTGTGGGTGTAAAGTCGTGGACTTAGTAAGTTTTGTATCCAACGTCGACTAGAGACTTGACAAAATTGAACTTAGGAATATGTTTTCCTAATATGAGATAATGGACTGTGGGATCCCAAAGTGTATCCACACTCGCTCAAAGAAGATCTTAGCAATGGCCTTTGCTTTGATACTCTTCTTGTCGGCTGCCATAATGGCCATCTTAGAGAATCTATCAACGACCACAAAAACACAGTCATTTTCAAGCTTAGTAGAAGGAAGGTCCGACATGTAATCCATGGAGATGGATTACCAAGGTCAACTAGGAGTAGGAAGAGGATTATATATGCCTTGTTTCTTGATGGTTGGTTTGGAAATGGCACAAGAAACACAAGATCTAATGTACTTCCCAACATCTTGACGAAGTTTAATAAAAATACTTCTGCAGTACTGCCACTGTTTTCTCTACTTTGAAATGTCTAGCAACTCGATTGTAGTACACCTCCTAAATTATCTTGGCACACTCACATGAAGGAACACAGATGTATCCCAAGTGGCATAATATTTCATCCTAGAGGTGAAAATTTGGAACTTTCTTACCTTCCAGGAGTGTATGGTATGTGTTGTTGAATTCTAGATCACTCTTGTAAAGATGTGGCAACATCGAAGTCTCGTGCCCACATGAGTCGAGCACAGTAATAAGCGCTATGATTAGTGGTCGACTGAGGTAGTCCACAACATTATTGGTGTTATCCTTCTTTTAATTAATGTTCAAATGGAATTGTTGCAGGTATGTGGACCATTTCTGATGGCGATCATTCTGTAACTTCTTGTGTGTCTGCATGAAATGCAGGGGTCGGTGGTCTGTGTGGATGACCGTTTCCTTCCCCATAATGTAATGCTTCCATTGGTGGCAGACCTACATAATGGAACACATTTCTTTGTTATATGTGGGATTCTTTTGGACTGTGTCTAAAAGTGTCACACTGTGGTAAGCCATTGGATGTCCCTGCTAAGTAAGAACTGCACCAATAGCATAATCAGAGGCATCTGTCTCAATCTCAAATGGTTGTTGTAGGTATGGTAATGTGAGAATTGGTGTAAAGCAGAGGCAATGCTTCAACTCAGCAAACACCTTCTGTTGGGTTTCAGACCAAAATAACTTTTCTTTCGCTCTGCCCTTGGTGACTTCACTTAAAGGCCAAGTGATATGAGAGAACCCCAACACGAACATGCGGTAGAAATTAGGAAGACCCAAAAATCCACGGAGCTCTGTTAGAGTGGTTGGGGCTGGCCAATCCCAAATGACTTGTATCTTGGTTTGGTCCACATGCACACCCTGCTCATCAATGATGTACCCCAGATAGTGAACCTGGGTCATGCCAAAAGTTCATTTCTCCAAATTGGTACACAAGTTGTGTTGTCCCAGGGTTTGGAGAACCTATCAAATATGGTGGAGGTGATCTTCCCAAATGTGGTTGAAGATCAAGATGTCATCTAAATACACCAACACCAATGCATTGGTGAAGGGTCACAATATGTTGTTCATCAATCTCATGAAGGTTGTAGGGGCATTCGTCAACCCGAAAGGCATGACCAACCATTCTAAAAGGCCCTCCTTGGATTTGAAGGCAACCTTCCACACATCAGAGGGTTCGATAGGCCCCTGGAATAGGTACCCCTGTAGGTGAGGTGTAAATGTCCTTGTACTCCTCCACAACCTTGTCCATCTACTTCTGCTATGCGGAGGAGCCCTGCTTGGAAGCCATGTTCACAATCTTCTTCTTGACTTGAGGGCGAATCATAAGGAAAACAAATTTCCTAGTTTTTGAAATGATATTATTGCATTTCTTTTCATATATCAAAGAAATGGTGATATGCGGGGCTACCTTTGGTATCCTGTACAACTTATTTCCTAAAGTAATAATCATAGAGCGAGGTCTAGACTCATATATAGAATGTCGCTTCCACAAATATGGCTGTCCTAATAATATATCACAAATTTCAAGAGGAGGAACATCACATAGTACCTTATCTATGAAGGGCTTGATGTTGTAGGGAAGGAGGCATTGTTGGTTGACATAGAGATCTCGTCCTTGGTGAAGCCACCTGATGGTGTACAATGCGGATGTGCATTAGTCAATAGGCCTAGCCGCTTCACGACCTCTATTGAATGAGGTTCCTTTGGCTCCCATTGTTAAAAATGAACTACAATAGAGAACACTTCAACCACATCTGTGAGTGGAAGAGGCGTTCCCCCTCCTATAGATCTTCAGGCTCATTCTTCTAGATCTTGGTGGTGGCCACGGTGGCACTAGGCTCCACGTTAATGATTTTCTTCCATTCGTGATTCCCCTTATCAGGTTCTGACTTAGAGTCAGAACATGCCTCTGATTCTGAGGCCTTCAGCTCGGCCACCAGTGACTGGTTGGCCTAACATTCGCTTATGTTGTAAGTGGAGCTCTTAGGGAACTCACACCATTTTCACGTGTCCTTCTTTGTCTTTGAGGTATTGTTCTTTACTTGGAGCTTCAGCGGGTTGTCTAAGGGTCGCTCTGCCTTGGCTTTGTCCTTTTCTCTACGGTTTGGGGGCACCTTTCCCTTGCTTCAGATTCACATATCCAAAGTCTTGCTTCTTCTGTTTAAACTTCTGCTCAATCTTGAAAATGTATCGGTACATTGTGTCGGGCGAGGATTTGTCCAGGAAATCCATCTCATCCTGGATGTACATATGTAGATAGTCGTGTATGTCAAGGAAATCCATCTCATCCTAGATGTACCTATGTAGATAGTCATGTATGTATAGGAAATCCATCTCATCTTGGATGTACTAGATAGTCGTGGTATTTGAGTACCAAATGTCACTCAGAATCCTTGATACCCAATTTCGTGCGAAGGGTATGAAAAACATTGGTAAACTCTGGCATGTCTTGGACCCTTCCCTGCTACAGCATGGTCCACTTCATATATTTATCCTCATAGCTCCAGACAGGGTATTATTTCTCCTTGTTGGCATCTCAAAACGAATTCCAAGTGGGTGTGGCTGAAAATAGTGAGGGTGTACTTTCGTCTTTCTTCCCACAGTAGGTTTCCCACTAGTCCTTGATGTGGGGGGTGGATATGAGAAGTGCAAAAGTAATCTTTTCTCAAATAGAAAAATCATGAACAAAAAAAAATCCTTCTATAATATTTAACCATTTATCTATGGCATCTGCATCTATCTCACCTTCAAATATGGGGATGTCAAAGCTAACTTGTACCTTAGAGGGTGTGGCACTTCAAGAGTGGCTATTGGAAGGAGATGTGTTGCCTTTGGGTAGACGTTGAAGGATCTGGGTAAAGTTTCCATCATCGCGTTCCTCTCTCACTTGATGGCTTCTTCGAGCAAGATTTTGAAAGGATCTCCTGCCCCCTCATCTTTCTTCTCTTCTGCCAAGGGATGTCGTCGGGATTTGCGAGGCTGGTCTTGTAAAGGTTCGACTAGGTTGAGCCCTAACTCCTTATATCCAGACCTTGTTGGGAACATGCAAAGAATATCAAAGAAAGAGCATACCTCTATGATATCACTGCTTCGAACTTAAACAAGAACACATCAAATTACACATATAACCATAAATACAGAGATGCAGTAGAAATAAAACTTCATTTCATTACTATCAAACACTGAAATATGCTTACAAACATAAAAGAAATAAACTAGCTCAGGCAATGGTAGCTTATCTATGAGAAGAGATGTGGCGGCTAAATGCCTCTGAACTGTGTTACAATGAGGCTCAAGGGCCCATTTATTATTGAACAAAAAGGGAAAACCCTAAACAACAAAAACCCTAACCCCATGAGATGGAAAGGCAAGAGTTTGTCAGCCCCATTGTAGTTAGTTGGGTAGCTAATTTCCTGGGGTTGTAACTTGGTCATATTATCTTCGTTTGGCACATATGATACCTTGTTGTAAATATCTCTCCTAGTACTACAAGATTTACAGTAGGCCCTTACCTATGGAAATAAGCGTATTTTGGACCTAAAAAAAACACCGTTTAGGGGGTTAAAACTGCTCCAAAAGTTCATGACTTGAAAAATTGCTAAAAGTAGTAAATGCTGTAGTAAACAAGGAAATAGATGAAACTGAATGGAGGTCTAGGTGGAATAGGCGGGTGGCCACCAATACCCGGATCATTGACATTGTTTCCTATTTTATGGGTTTTGTGGAATATATCTAAACTGATTTTTTTGTTTAACAACTGTAGGTGAGAACAAAGAGTTTCCTGATCAGATGCACAATTAGGGTCAACCATATTTCACATCTTTCTAGGTTTTCACCCTTCTTTCCTTTCATTTTGTTTCTTAGGTTCTTTGGTCGTCTTTTTTGCAGCTGAACATGGGCATTAGTTAAACGTTCATGGCGTCCCCTTGTTGTTTATTTGTGAAGGGGTTTTCTTTCATTGATCCAAGTAGATATTGGTAGCCACCGACCTATCCCACCTAGATCTCTAGTCAATTTCTTTTGTTCAAAATTTACTATTTTTAGTAGTTTTTCGGGTCTTGAACTTCTGAAGTACTTTTGACCCCCTACATGACATTTTTTTGAAGTTCGTTACAGGCTCGTAGTTGTTGGTAGGGGCCTATAGCAAAACCTGTAGTACTCGGAGAGACCTTTCTAACAAGGTATTGTACGCGCCTAACGAAGATAATATGACTAAGTTATGAACCCGGGAAGTTGGCTACCCAATTAACCTCAATGGGGCCCACAAACTCTTGGTGTTACGTCTCCTAGGGTTAGGGTTTTGGTTGTTTAGGTTTTTTTCATGTTTTCCAATAATAAATAGGCCCTTGAGCCTCATTGTAACACAATTCAGAGGCATGTAGCCGCCATATCTCTTCTCAGAGATAAGCTACCATCACCTGTGCTACTCTTATTTCCATTATGTTTGTAAGCATATTTCAGTATTTGATATTAATGAAATGAAGTGTTATTTCTACTGCGTCTTTGTATTTATGGTTATATCTATACTTTGTTGCATTCTAGTTTAAATTCGGATCAGTGGTATTAGAGCGGTCTTCTCTTTCTCTATTTTTTTTTACACGTCCCCAATGAGTTCAGGATAAGGATTTAGGGCTTGAACTGGTCGAACCTTTGCAAGACTAGCCTCGCAAATCTTGATGACCTCCCATGGCAGACGAAAATAAGGATGAGGGGGTAGGAGATCCTTTCAAAATCTTGCTCAAAGAAGCCCTCGTGTGACAAAGGAACACAATGATAAACAACTTTTCCCGGATCCTTCAGCGTCTACCTAAGGGTGGCACATCTACTTCCAACAGCTACTCTGGAAGCGTCATACCCTTTAAGGTACAAGTTAACTTTGATATTCCCATATTTGAGGGTCAGATAGATATAGATGTCGTAGATAAATGGTTAAATCTACTAGAAGGATATTTTTCTGTTCGTGATTTTTCCAGTCGTGAAACGATTACTTTTTCTCTTCTCAAAGCTACCCCCCACATTAAGGACTGGTGGGAAACTTACTATGACAGGAAGGATGAAAGTACGCCCTCACTATTTTCAACTACACCCACTTGGGATTTGTTCCGGGACGCCATCAAGGAGTAGTACTACCTTGTTGGGAGCTATGAGGATGAATACAAAAAGTGGACCACACTGTGACAGGGAAGGGACCAAGACGTGTTGAAGTTTACCAATGTTTTTCATGCCCTTCGCACAAAGTTGGGCATCAAGGATTCTAAGAAATGTTTGGTACTCAAGTATCGCGGTTGCCTACACAGGTACATCTAAGATGAGATGAAGTTCTTGGACATCTCCTCGCTCGGCATGATGTATCGATACGCTGTCAAGATCGAGTAAAAGCTCAAACAAAAAAAGAGAGACTTTGGATTTGTGAATCTGAAGCAAGGGAAAGGTGCCCCCAAACCACGAAGAAAGGGGAAAAGCCAAGGCGGGAAGACCCAGGATAACCTGTCGAAGACGCAAACAAATAACAACACCACAAAGACAAAGAAGGACACGTGAAAGTGGTGTGAGTTCCATAAGAGCTCCACTCACAACATACATGAGTGTCGGGCCAAGCAGTCACTCGTGGACGAGAAGAAGGCTTATGAGTCTGATGCATGTTTTGACTCTGAGTCAGAACCCAACAAGGGGAATGACAAAGGGAAGTAGATTATTTATGCGGAGCGCAGTGCCATTGTGGCCACCGCCAAGATCCAGAAGATTGAGCCTGAAGATCCAGAAGAGGGGGAGAACCTATTCCATTCATAGATGTGGGTGCAAGGTTCTCCACTGCAGTTCATTATTGACAATGGGAGCCAAAAGAACCTCATTTCAATAGAGGGCATGAAGTGGCTGGGCCTACTAACTACAACACATCTATATTCGTATACCATCAGGTGGCTTCACCAAGGACGAGATCTCTGTGTCAACCAGCAATGTCGCCTTCCCTACAACATCAAGCCCTTCATGGATGAGGTACTATGTGATGTTGCTCCTCTTGAAGTTTGTGAGGTATTATTGGGAAAACTATACTTGTGGAAGTGATATGTTGTATATGAGTCTAGATCTCGCTCTATTATTATTTCTTTGGGTACTAATTTATACATGATACTGGAGGTAACCCCACCTACCACCATCTCTTTGATCTCTGCTAAGAAATGCAGTAAGGTCATCTCCCAAACTGAGAATTTTTTTTTCTTCCTAATTCGTTCTCAAAGTAAGGGGAAGGTCGCAGCCACAACTATGGCCCTTGGGAAGGTTTCCTCCAAGAAGCAGAAACAGGTGGATACAATCATGGAAGAATACAGGGACAACTTCTCCTCATCCACAGGAGTACCCTTACATTTCAGGTCAAGCATTCAATCAATCTGACTCCCGTAACACCTCTACCAAATGGGTCAATATATCGTCATTCCATTATAGAAAATGAAGATATCAAGTGGAAAATCCAGGATTTGTTGTAGAAAGGGCGCATCCGACCAAGTTCCTTGCCTTGTGGGAGCTTGATTGTACTTGTACAAAAGAAGGATGGGGCCTAGAGACTCTACATTGATTATCGGGCACTAAAAAAACCACTGTTAGGAATAGGTATCTAATCCCACGGATTGATGACCTACTGGACCAACTCAAGGGGGCCAAGTATTTCATCAAGATTTATCTGAAGTCTGGTTATCATCAGGTTCCAATAGAACCCACATATGTATGGAAGACTGCCTTTAAATCCAAGGAAGGCCTTTTTGAATGGTTGGTTTGCCCTTTAGGTTGACAAATTCCGCTGATACTTTTATGAGGCTAATGGATGACATCTTGTGGGCCTTCACCAACTCGTTCGTGGTGGTTTATCTGGAGGACATCCTCATCTTCAACAAGCATTGGGAAGAACACTTGTAACACATTTGATAGGTCCTTCAAACCCTTTGGCAACACAAACTGTGTGCCAACTTGGAGAAATGCACCTTTGGCATGAGCCAGGTCCAATACTTGGGTTACATCAAAGATGAGAATGGCATGCATGTGGACCCAACCAAGATCGAAGTCATTCGGGACTAGCCATCCCCAACCACTCTAATGGAGCTTCGCAACTTTTTGGGCCTCGTAAATTTCTATCGGAGGTTCGTGTTGGGATTCTCCCATATCACTTGGAATTTGAGTCAGATTACTAAGGGTGCGGCGAAAGCAAAGTTTTCATGGTCTGAGTCCCAATAGAAGGAATTTGTTGAGTTGAAGCATCGCCTTTGCTCTGCACCGATACTCACACTAGCATACCTGCAACAACCATTTGAAATCGAGACATACACCTCAAACTATGCTATTAGTGCAATCCTCACCCAACACAGGCATCCAGTGGTCTATCATAGTGAGACACTTTTCAACACAATTCGAAAGTACCCCACCTATGATAAAGATATGTATTCCATCGTGTAGGCTTGCTAAAATGGAAGCACTACATTATGGGGAAGGAGACGGTCATTCACACCGATCATCGACATCTTTAGTTTATACAGACATAGGGGAATTTGCAAAACGATTGCCTTCATAAGTGGTCTACATATCTGCAACAATTCCACTTGAACATTAAATACAGAAAGGGTAACACCAACCATGTTGCAGACTATCTCAGCCGGCCCCCATTTGCAGCACTGACTAATGTTCTCAACTCTTGTGGTCACGAGACCTCTGGATGGCTGAAACTATACAAAAATGATCCAGAGTTCGACTCGACATACCAGATGCTAGTAGCTGGAAAGCAAGTTCTTGATTTCCACCTCCAGGATGTATTATTATGCTAGGCCACCTTTGTGTTCCTTCAAGTGAGCGTGCCAAGCTTACTTGGGAGGCACACTACAATCAGGTAGCAGGACACTTAGGTGTGGAGAAAAAAATGGTTGTACTACAAAAGTACTTTTATTGGCTCAAACTCTAACTGGATGTTGTGAAATATATTAGATCCTACACTGCCTGCACCATCACTAAGCCAACCGTCAAGAAGCAAGGCATGTACACTCCTTTACCTACTCACAACGAGCCGTGGGAATCCATCTCCATAGACAATATGTCTGGCCTCCCTTCTACCAAGCATGGTAATGCCAGTGTATTTGTGGTTGTGGACATATTTTCTAAGATGGTTATATTGGCGGCCTGCAAGAAGAGTATCACACTAAAGAACACTATCAAACTCTTCTTTGAATGAGTATGGGTACATTTTGGGATCCCACAGACCATTATATCAGATCGGGATAGTAGATTCTTGAGCACATTCTGGTCAAGACTCTAGACACTACTAGACACCAAGCTCACCAAATCAACTGCCTTCCATCCCTAGACTGATGGTCAGACGAAGTTCGTCAATAGGATGATAGTGCACATACTCCGCATGTATAACTCCAAGCATCCACAAACCTGGGATGAGATTCTTCCATATGTGCAACAGAGTTATAATAGAGCTCTCCATATCTCAATTAGTCATAGTACCTTTCAAGTGGGTCTAGGATTTCAACCATTGTGTCTGATTGATGTTGTCGTGCCTCATTCGACTACGCAGAAGTTATCCACACATGCACTGCATGAGGTTGATAAAGCGACCATATTTATTGAATGCATCCAACACATCCACCAGTAGGTTCACGACATCCTGGAGAAGTCAAATTCCAAGTACAAGCAGTGACATGATAAACATCAGGTGCCACAAAAATTTCAGGTGGGTGAAAAACTTTGGTTGCATTTGGAGAAAGAATGCCTTATCGGAGCCCATCGGAAGCTCAGACCACTCGGATATGGTCCTTACACAATTATCAAGGCCGTGGGAGACAATTCTTTTGAGCTTAACATTCCCCCATTCCTTGGCCTATACCTATTGTTCAATGTGGATCACTTTCAACCATAATTCACACCATTGCTAGACACAACAAACATTGCAGAACAACTCACACCAATAGAGTTAAACCCAGACTGCATGGAACGTGCCACAACTGATTGGATTATGGACACACAGGTCAAGAGCACTTGCCAGCAAAAGATCCAACTATATCAGGTTTTCTAAGCTTGCCAACTCCTGCACCAAGGAAAGTGGCTCACCAAGGACTAGGTTCACCAGAAGTTTCCTCACCTCATGGAGGCTCTGCACACAATGGGGACCATTGCTTCCTAAGAGGGGAGGAATGATCTAGGTGGATATTGGTGCCCACCCACCTATCCCACCTAGATCTCTAGTCAATTTCTTTTGTTCATCATTTACTATTTTTAGCACCTTTTTGGGTCCTGAGTTTTTGGAGCAGTTTTGACCCCTTACACAACATTTTTTTTTGAGGTTTGCTACAGGCCCATAGAAGTAGGCAGGGAATTGCGGCAAAACCTATAGTACTCAGAGAGACCTTTCTAACAAGGTATCCTACATGCCAAACGGAGATAATATGACCAAGTTATGACCCCGGGAAGTTGGTTGCCCAACTAACCCCAATGGGGTCCACAAACTCTTGGCATTACATCTCCTAGGGTTAGGATTTTGATTGTTTAATGTTTTCTCATGTTTTTCAATAATAAATAGGCCCTTGAGCCTCATTGTAACACAGTTCAAAGGCATGTCGCCGCCACATCTCTTCTTAGAGATAAGCTACTATCACATGAGCTAGTCTTATTTCCATTATGTTTGTAAGCATATTTCAGCATTTGATATTAATGAAATGAAGTGTTATTTCTATTGCATCATTGTATTTATGGTTATATCTGTAATTTGTTGCATTCCTATTTAAATTCGGATCATTCATTAGGTCATTAGAACAAGTTTCCATAATGTCAAATTTGGCTTCTTCTTTAGAGTTCACTATGAACCCTACGAGCTTGTTCATATGCTTTGTTAATCATTTCCAGGGGATCATCCGACCTAGGGTTTCAATTGTATGAACTTTATTTATTATTATATATGTATACAATCGACTGGTTAATTTATTGTATATGTTGTAGAAATATATTGTTCGCATCTCAATCGTTGAGCTTTATACATTATCAACATACCTGTAAATTGAACATCTTTGTTGAGAATTGACATACATCTTTATGTTTGCAAAAAAAGATGATTTATTGTGTCTTTTTATTTATTTCCTTCATGGAAAGGGACTTGCGATTCTATTCGCTGGTTAGTCATGCCACTTATATTTTCTTTTTAATGTTAGGTTGATTCGATAATAGGCCAGGGTCGAACAGGGCTTGGTTCATTCCAGGGCTTGTCTTTGCCCACTGGTCTTAGACTATTTGTATACTCAGGACTAGGATGATTCCTTCACGAACTCCAGTTCCTTG
Source organism: Pinus taeda (assembly GCA_000404065.3). NCBI lineage: Eukaryota > Viridiplantae > Streptophyta > Pinopsida > Pinales > Pinaceae > Pinus > Pinus taeda. The sequence goes on from APFE031065681.1 coordinate 28,550, forward strand.
GTTAGGACTAACCTGTGCGATTACTTATTATTATGCATGGATACCTTTTCTTCTTTTTGTCTTTTTGGCTCTTGCAACTCTGCCCAAATTCCCTCGTGTACTCAACTCATTAATTTCCGTCCAGGATCTGTATCTCAAAAAAATCTTTCTAGATACAAGCAATTATAGAAATCCCTTTACCTTTCTGTTCAAAAAGAAACACAACATTATATATTCTTTAGTATTCAGAGAGAATTCCATTATTTTTATATTCACATATAATTCCAAATATCTCCCGCCTTTGAAACAACACTTACAATCTACAAACTTCATATAGAAGCACATTGCATCTTGAGATCATCTAGGTACTCTTAACCTTTTTTATTTAAGAAAATTTATATTTACAAACAGTACAAAAAACACAATGATCCTAGATTAAAAAGTTTCTAGAAAGTATTTGTACTCATTTATTTTAGTCAAAATAGCCATAGAATTCGAGTAGGAGAAAAAACACTCCTCCCAACCACGAGAATGGAAATTACGTCCAATTCTCCCTCGAGCTTTCAATTTAGAACATCCAATTGACAATCACCTATCAAGATTAGTTCACAGGCATCAAGGCCACATAATCCAACCTATAACTTACAAACTTAACACAGTCCAACCTAGAACTTACATACTTAAGTTTGTCTTAGGGTTTCCATTGGCTCAAAATGCAACTCAAGAATACCCTACATGCAATGTCCTACCACACCTTCCCAACATCCTCTCTAGGTTTTCAAAATTCTTTTATCTCTTCTTTCTCTCCAAGGTATCTACAACTTTCTTCTCCAACCACCCTTGGTTTTTCCACTAAGATGTTTTATCTCTAGGGAGTTAGAGAAGGTAACTCTATCTAATTGTATGGAAGTTGAAAATTAATTAGGGTGTGAATTCCAAGACTTATCATAAACTTTTATTAAACAAAAATAATTAAATAATTTTTTTAAAACAGTAAAGTTTTTAGTAGGACTTTTCAACTAAGAGCCCAATAAATTATTAAATATTGTGCAAATAAAATAATGATAGTAAATAAATAAGTATTTAAAGTAAAGGGAAGTGTTACACTTCTATTAAATTTAAAAGATCTCAAAATAAACATAATTAAATTTTAATATATAAAGATCCATTTTCAACACGAGAGGGATCCAATTTCTTCGTGTACAATTTGTTTATGAACTTACATTATTTAAATGTTTTTTTATAGTTATTTATTTTATAGATTTTATTTTTTTGGTCGATATGAGCAAAATTTCGAGTTTAATGACATACATACAACATTACACATCATATTGGGTTGTAGAATGAGTCTCTCCACTCAAAAACTTTAAAGCAAATTAATATATTTGGTTACACATCATCTTTAAAGAAAAATCACAATGCACTGTAAAATGAGCCTCTCGACTCAAAAACTTTGAAGCAAATTAATCTATATTTTTAATCATTTTATGATAGATTAAAAATCTATAATGATTTGTAGCAAATTTAAAATTATTTTGAAATATATATAAATAGTTTTCAAAAATTTGAAATACATGAGAATAGCTTTCAAATTGTGGTTATGTGAAAATCAATTTTCTTATTTCAATTGCGTAGTCTATCGATTACGCTTTTAAAATTGTCAAACTTCACAATTTTAAGTGCCCTAAAAATTTTTGATGGTGCTGAATCCATTTCTACCATGAAAAACATGATTCAAGCACTGCCTCTATAAATTTTTTTGACATTTTTTCCTAGGATACCGGCCATTTTTAACCATCGGAACAATTCCTCCGCCTTCCGAAACGACTACATTTCAATATACATATTCTTTGTACTCCATTGTTAGCAAAGTAATCGCAATAATCTTTATTTAATGTACGGTCGATTAGGGGTTTTAGGTGAAGACGTAATTGTGGAATCCTTAACGATTTTGCCGTTGGAATCGGAAAAAATATCCATATTATTTTTCAATAGCTTTCCAAATCGCTGTCAGTGAAGTGGTGGCCAATAATGTGATTGCATCCGCTCAGAAACATTTAATATTGCAGCCGCGGCATTCACACTCTTTTATGTTTGACTCGCAACATTTGATACCATGACTTTGGCTCAAGCCTTGCGCATTCCCAATAAAAAAATGTGAGGGATGTGAGGGACACCGTGTTCGATGGCGAAATGCGGCAGATTTTCTGGGCGTTCACATGAGAGGGTGAGCTTTGAAACAATAAGTCGAGTCAAATGACGGAAGCGTGAAGGTACGTTTCCGCCTTTAGGGAGCAGCACCTCCAATTTTAGAGAAACCCCACGACTTTCACGGAATCTTCCGAATCAAGTAGAGTTGAGAGTCAACTCAGTGGGCGCCACCAAGTTATCAGCCTGACTTGGGTGGCGGTGGGAATTTGGAAGCAGTGGGAATGGATCTCGGGATGTGGAGGTTTGTCAATTTAAAACAAAACAGCTGCGCTGGCCCTTGCGCGGGGGCCCGCCGTCACATGCTCGAAGAAATGAGGCTATATTCAACGACAGTGAATGTTGTATCTACACGACTTTGTTAAAAACCGTAATTACCGTAATTACCACCATAGCCATGGTGGGTAAATGTCCATAATCAATTCATTAAAAATAAAAAAATTATAAAAATTAACTATATTATAAAATAATGGATATAGGTAAAATAAATAAATAGTCATTATGCTTAAAATTACTTGTGTTGGCCAAGATATTTTTTCTTTGGAAGTAAGGAAACAAGTGAATAATTCAAAAGCATCTAGCAATAGTCTCTTCCATTGATGTGGTTTTCCTTGAATAGTGGTGATGAGTTAAGTTTTCTTTGGAAGTAAGGAAACAAGTGAATAATCCAAAAACATCTAGCAAGAGTCTCTCTCACTGATGATAATTCCAGGTGGTGTGGTTTTCCTTGAATAGTGGTGATGAGTTAATCTGCATCCAGTGATGGTTGCTACAAGTGTTAAGTAAATAAATAAATAATCAGTTTGGATTATGCTTAAAATTACTTGTGTTGGCCAAGATATTTTTTCTTTGGAAGTAAGGAAACAAGTGAATAATTCAAAAGCATCTAGCAATAGTCTCTTCCACTGATGTGGTTTTCCTTGAATAGTGGTGATGAGTTAATTTTTCTCTGGAAGTAAGGAAACAAGTGAATAATCCAAAAACATCTAGCAAGAGTCTCTCTCAGTGATTATCAACTGATAATTCCAAGTGGTGTGGTTTTCCTTGAATAGTGGTGATGAGTTAATCTGCATCCAGTGATGCTTGCTACAAGTGTTGAGTTATGATAGATTTTCCACCTAAATCTTGAACTAGAGTTTCAACAAACATTGTGTTTTTTGTTGTTGTTTAAAATACATTGCCCTACAAAATCCCTGAAAATCTATCTTTCTCTCTCTCTCTCTATATATATATATATATATAACCTTTTCCACCTAAATCTAACACTAAAGTTTCAACAAAGATTGTGGTTTTTTGTTGTTTAAGTTACAATTTTAATTGGATAAATGGATTCAGCCCTTACAAAACCCCTAAAACTTTTGAATTATAGAGATTAAACAACTTAAACTCAAGATTTTGAAAATCTATCTTTCTCTCTCTCTCTCTATATATATATATATATATAACCTTTTCCACCTAAATCTAACACTAAAGTTTCAACAAAGATTGTGGTTTTTTGTTGTTTAAGTTACAATTTTAATTGGATAAATGGATTCAGCCCTTACAAAACCCCTAAAACTTTTGAATTATAGAGATTAAACAACTTAAACTCAAGATTTTAAAAATCTTTACGTGATTTTGATTAAAATTAATTAGAAAACATAACCTGGGAAATGTCATTTTATTTGTTAATATATATATATAGAGAGAGAGAAAGAGAGAGAGGGAGAGAGGAAATGACCTTTTTCATGACATTTTTTCTAGTTATTTTGAATAAAAATCTACATAATTTCTTAAAAACTAGAATTTGAGTATCTTAGGGGTATATCAAGGAGCTCAATCAATTTATGCATTCAAAAATGTGTTCTAAACAACAAAAAATCACATTCTTGGTTGAAATTGTAATGTGGATTCCCACTAAAAATTTTATTTCTTCTATAAGTTAGACTATATATATAATAGTGATTTCTATGGAATATGACCATACAATTTGAAGCAAGATTGTGATTTATTGTTGTTTAAAATATACTTTTGAATGCATAAATGGGAAACCCATGGGACACTCGAATTCCATCGATTAAATAACTAGAAAAATGCTCTAAAACTACCACTTCGTCTATAAGTTAGGCCCCACATACACATATATCAAGATTCTTAATTATGGAGATTCACTCTCACTTTATCATGAGGATGCTTAATTTGTAAATAGGCATTATTAAACATTCCCAAAAAACCATAACTTATTTCATATGACACTTGTTCATTACTTTGTTTTTAATTAATCAATTTAATTAAAAGTGCAAAAAGAGAGGTGTTCTGGAGCCCAAAATGGTAGAGATGTTGTCATACCCTGTTATGTTATGTAAACATTTTGACTTGGTCAAATTACTCAAAGTCAAAATTAAAATTACAATAAAATAAATAAAGTTATAATTATTATTAAAACATTTTGAGTCCCTTTAAATTACAATAAAATACAAAATAAATAAAATAAAATAAAAAACTAATAATTAAACAATAATAAAAAAATAAAAATGACCATGGTATTCATGTAGATATAGGCAATTTAAAGGGAAAATCAAATCTAGCAATTAGATCCATTTTAACTCTGGATCTACCAAGTACCAAGAGAGGGATCAACTCTCTTTTGAATTGCACCTCTTTTATAGTGAAAATAAAAGAGATTTGATCCCTCTCAATGATTGGTAGTTCCAAATTTAAGATGGATCTAGGCTAGTTTATTGATAATTAAATTAAAATTATAGAAGTCCTATTCCAAAATAGACACCCTTATCAATGTAAATTTGCACCATGCACTAACTACAAAAGAGACTAAATTGATGATCCATTGCAAGGAATGTCTTAATAGTACACTACACAAATAATCTAAATTCCCATAAACCAATCCAATTTCTTGTTAAATTATTATTGAAATGTAATTTCAAAAACATACATGGATTCAAAACCTTAAAAATTCTTAAGACGCTTGGTCTATATTAATTTAATAATTGAAATCTTCCATTTCAACAATCTTTAACTACATCTAGATAAAATTTGGAAGGGAGCGATAAAGTAGTATAGAAATCATGAATAGAGCTAAAAGAGTTGTTGTTTACTCGTGCTCTTGGTTTTGGTTGTAGGGGAGTTTTGTTTCGGTAATGGCTTCGATTCTCATTATACACTCTTGTTGTGCTATTATTTAGGGAGGTTTTTCGATCCATTTTCTATTTCAAAATGGTTTTCTTATGACTAGAAACAATTTGGTTTGTTTTCCATATCACTTATACATATGATGGTTTTAATGTGACAACTGAACAAAATTCCAAGTTTCTGGATATACGGTTTGGTTGGGAAATCTCTCAATTTTACTATGCTTTGGATGTGAGTAGAGACTGGTAGTTAGGGTGAGTGGTATTGTAAGAGGCTTGTTGCATTTACAAGGGTTGGGTGCAGTTGTGGGGGTGGTGCAATACATTGATAA
>APFE031065685.1:11825-45597 GCA_000404065.3 Pinus taeda
ATTGGGTTGGTCGGCTCACATACTTGACATCTCACACAACCATAACCATATTTATCACTACTGTCTCTCTTCTTTGTAAATCAAGTCCCGATGATAAGTCTTGGTCTAGACTCAAAACGTCGACAAAGTAAAGATGAAAACTGTGGAATCTCCGAATTTAGATTCTAAAAAACCACACCGCGGAAATCTACAATCCATGACATTTTCATTTCTGCAATTAGAATCATGTTCACTTCCTTGCAATCATGATACACTCTCATAAGAAATTATCTTTGTAGTTAGTTGAAGGAGTGGTATCTTAATACTTTAATCTGATCTGATGATTGAGGATGACATGAGTAGAACTTAACTTACTGTGCATATAACACTAACACCTCTAAGTTTGTACGAACCCCGAGTTGATAATTTAAGTTGAGAGCCTTGGAAGTTGCAACATCCTTCATGCAATACCATGGCTCATCAATAATCATAACTATATTTAATACAAAAAGAAAAAGAAAGGAAAATAAAAATTAAAAGCATAAAGGGAAGGGGGAAGAAAGGAGTCAGGAGGATGCCAAACCAAAAGAAAGGGAAAGAATCCATTTCTTACTAATATTCCAACCATCATCTATGTTCAAATTTCCAGAGTGTTTTTCATTCTCAATGGTTACTTTGAACTTCCTATTAAGATAGATATTTATCTTAGCTATGATCCTAAAGTATTCAATGCAAATGTGGTGCTTTGTTTTCTCAACATGTTCAATAAGAGCATAAGAATGAGACCAACAATGTTTAAAGTAAGAAATGTGTTCTTGAATCCTTTGCTTTACAAATCACCTTGTTTCCCCAACATAGGGAGCACCACATGAGCATGGACTTAAATAGACACCTTTCATATTGGAAGGGTCAATAGGATCCTTAACTGACCTCAACATACTTTGGTATTCAATGGCCTGAAGGAGCCGAAAAATTGATTCCTTCTTAAAATGCAATAGATCCTATCAGTGGTTCCCTGAATATAGGGAAGCTAAACTTTGGGGATAAGATCCACAAGATCCCTCTTTGGCCTAAGACCATGTCAGGCTTTATGGAAAGCGTTGATGCCATGGTATCTCTTATCACCATTTTTTACGAAAAAATCCAACAAGTGTGTTTTCTCCTCATAATTGTGACTCTCATCGAAGATCCTTAATGCTTTGGTGGCAAAGGTGTTTAGCACACTGAATTTTTGCGCTAGATGGTGATGGGACTCAACATGGAGGTACTGCTCCATATGAATCTTCTTGCAAAACACCTGGTGTGAAATAGAACTATCATCATTCTTTGAAATCAGAGCATCAAGGAATGGGAGGCTACCATTACTCTCAACCTCCATTGTAAACTTGATAAAGTCAGATTGACTACTCAGATGTTGCTTGAATAACTCTAACTTTTCACGACCATGTGGCCATATAACACAAGTATCATTAACAAATAGTTTCCATAGCTTCCGACGAAAAGGTGCAGAGGCTAGGACCTTCATCTTGAAGTCTTCCATGAAAAGATTTGCGATGACAAGGGGGAGAGAGGAGCCCATGGCAACTCCACATGTCTGCTCACAAAATTCACCTTGTAAGCTGAAGAAAGTAGAGTTCAAGCACAACCTAACCAATTTGGCCATGTTGGAATCCTGGTGTAAAGCCAAACCCACATCAAAGCTAACTAAGATATTAGAATGATCTAACTTGATATCTTTAATTTCATTAACAAAAAAATAGGAATCTTTAACATAGGAGTCGGTGAGGCCCACCAATGGCTTCAACTATTGAGCTAAGAGCTTGGCCAAAAGATAAGTGGGTTCACCAATCGTATTAACGATGAGTCTCAAAGGGGCACCATCCTTATGAAGCTTAGTGAAGCCTTATATTCTAAGGGTGAGGGGATTACTTCCCATCAATGTTTTACTTAATTGACTATGGGAATTGTCAGACTTGATGGCATTAGTGACTTCTCTCAAGACTTTTTAAAGAGGATTCTTATTAAGTTTCTTGTAACTCCCACTGTTATTGAGGTTTTCCAACATTTTATTCACATAATCCTCTTTGTTTAAAACAACAACTCCAACTTTATATGCTTTAAGAATAACAATGCCAGGGTTATTCTTAAGAGCATTTAGGGAGAGGAACTCCTTCTTAGTAATGTTGCTCTTAGGAGGCTTAGTTCTTCTAAGAACACCACCACAATGTTGTCTAATAGTTTCCTTAGTATTGTCTAGTAAGTCCTTAATACCATGTTAAATATAACACATGATATCCTCAATTAGAATCCTTTTGGGGGGAATGGCGAAATTTAAACCCTTGCGTCACAAATAAATCATGATTGTCAAATTGAAAAAGTGTTTGTGATGTTGTCATTATCATAAGTAATATTATCTTACATTTGTAGGTTTTTATTTCCATATCTTATTATTTTCCAATTTAATTTCTTAGCATATTTTTTTTTCATATCCAGAGGAATCGACAACTAGGTCAATCTCGTACTCGCATGACACATGATCAATTCCAACTACTACCACTATAGCCTCTAGGTGAACCATGTCACCCCTAGCACACAACACACAGGTAAACTCAGGGGATTTGAACCTGGAACCTCTTGGAACATAAGACTTCATTTTCACAGCCATTGCCAATTAAGCTGCCCTTAGGGGTTTTTAGCATATTTAAATATTAAATATATAGAAAAACATATATACAAGTGATGCACCTTACCCATGCAACTCCCCTTGCATATTTCAAACCTATCTAAGTTCTCCCTCCTCAACCTATTCCTTAAAAAATGCTCCATGAACATCATTGGGCCTATCTATTGCCTCATATAGAAAGTGCATGGCATCTTGTCACCATCAACAATTCAAAGAATTTTTACCAAATGTTAGCTCGTTACATAAAACTCTTGTATTGAATCCTAAAAGATTCTTTTGTAAACAAGTGAAGTAATAGCTTGCCCCCTTTGGTTTCTTGCTAATGGATTGGAAAACCACTCTACAAATCAAAGCAATTGACGTTTAAAAATGGATTGAAAAGAAATAAAGTTGGTAGCAAACTAGGTGACACCAAGGCCTGGTTAAACCATTGGGAGATCGACGAGAATGTTGCATTGCAAAACATTAATAACATTAAAAATATTATTACTTCTAAGTTCAAAGAAAAATGTTGTGTGAGAAAGATTTAGCAGCTAAAAGAAAATTAAGATATTATAAGGAAGTCATCAACCCCACCTGAGAAGATCAAAAGTATCTCTCTGTTTTAACTAACTCAAAGAAGAAAATTAATATAGCCAAGATCAAAACGAACTCTCATGAGCTCCATAATGAAACAAGTCGTTGGGCAGTTCCTAAAACACCATGGATGGAAAGGATCTGCCATCTCTGTGAGAATATGAACATTGAGGATGAAAATCACTTCCTCTTAGAATGCCCTGTGTACAACCACATTAGATCTCAGTGTCATAATCTTTATTGCAATATTGACCTTCCTAGCCTTTTACGATGTCAAAATTATAGTGAGCTCGGGAGGCTTCTCACCAAGCTTTTTCAGCATAGGAATAAAATCTTAAATCAAACTAAATAATTCATTTCTTTAGGTCCAATAGACTAAAGTTTGGTCTCAGTGGACGTTAACCACAATCATCACCATCATCATCATCATCATGAGGCTATGTATTAAAGCATGGTTATAAATGAATTTAGTGTCATGGTGACGCTCTTAGCCTCCCCAATCAACTCTTTAACAAAGAAATATTGCCAATATCATCCTATGTCAAATAAATGCAATGGGTTGCACATGGAATCCAAAATAATATGGGTGTTTCTCAATAACAGAGTATCAGTGGCCACATAATTAGTTGCATTCTTTATTATGACCTTGACAAGATACTCCACACTATCTCCACAAGTGACTTCCCACAACAATGTAGCATCAATTACATTATCTAACGCATCAACAGATTAAATAAGTATTGTCCCCTTCAAACAAAAAATTAAGAAATTTAACAAGTTCATGCCTTTCCCATTCAACCAATTCTTTGACATCACTGTGTAGTTGGTCTTCTCCAACATTTTTCTCAATTCCTCCCTTCTAGTCTTGCAAATGTTTGATCATTTTCAAGAATTTGACCTTCTCAATTCATCATAATTAGGGGCTTAATTGTGTCAAGAGGGGCTTTCTAATATCTATAGCACAATATGAGGGAGATGTGTAATTTCTTTTATGCTCAACATGGAGTTGACACGTGGTGCACGCACACACACACACACACAAACTTTGGATCTATCATACACAAAGGGGGATCAAGTTCCTCAAGATGTAAATATTTTTTAGATTGAAAAACTTGAGGAAAGTTTACACCTCAAGGAATTGATCCTTGTCTGCACATGATAGATCTAGAGTTAAAATGGATCTACACTCATATCTAGGCCCAACAACAATAAAAGCATCAGATATTGCTTGGTAGAATGAGTATTCCTAGCATTGTTGAAATGTACACAACACAACAAAAAACACTTGCTCATAATGCTATGTGCTTTTGCTTTTTCCTTGAAATGAAAGTAGATGGAGGATTGTGCCCCTAGTTTTGTTCTTGGAATGACAGATCAGTAATGTGGCACTAGGAGTAGGAAAATGCTTGCAAAAGCATTTGAGCCCATGTCACTTCCCATTCCCCCTAAAGAAAAATGCATGGTAGGTCCTTGCTACTTTACCCTCTGCAAATTCAATCAACAAAGCTTCTTTTCCTTCTCATTTCTTAATTTCTTTAAGAATGGCATTAGCTTGTGCAACATTCTTGAAATTTTGAGGTGACATTTCAACAAGAGTTTCCATCTCTACCAAGAATTCTTACCAGGTGGCATTTTAAATGGTAACGCTCTAGATAAAACCTTTAGGCAAAGTCCGCATATAGCCTTGACACATTGTCCTTCAATAGGCTGCCCCTATATCCAAAAAATGTCCAAGTCTTTCTGCATGCCGGTAGAAAAACATTGCAACCCGGGGTCAAACAATTTGTCTAATTTTTGCAAAAAGGTTACACATGAAGCATTTTATATGCTAACAATATATTAAGCTACAAACAAACATTGTTCTTATTGCAGAAATCTACATAAAATGAGCAAAATCATCCATAGGACATGCTTGTTTTGTGCAACAAACTATGAAGAATCAAATGGAAATTGTTGTTGAATCCAAGAAAGTAACTTTGCCATGGATAAAGAATCACTTTTGCCCCTTAAGCATATGCACGTAGAATTGAAGTTTCCCTCCTTGACCCAAAAACAAGTGAAAATGGGACAAGAGAGCCCCCAATTCCCCATTCTGTCTTTATGTTGAGTTTAACACCACTGCAGGCATCACCAGATTCATGAGTTTTTAATGCAACATACAAAAGATCAACAATTTTTTCATAGTGAGTAATCGTTTTAAATTGACTTGTCAGTGAATTAGTGATTCATGCAACACCAACATCAATTAGTGGCTCCACAACACAATGACACATGTAACAATACAAGAGTAGGCTATCATGTTTTCTCTAACCATCCAAGATGATATGAATGGGATGTGCAGTGGAAGAAAGCTGAAGCTCGTCAACTTGCTGAGAAGTCAGATTTTTCTTTTTCTAACTTCTATTATTGGTGATCAGCATAAAGATCTTGTTCTTAATTTGGCAACTATGTGTAAAGAGAGCTCTTTAATTGTTAGTGGAGTAATCCTTGGCCATAAGAACTATATCAGGATTTATAGATTCAGGGTCAGTAGCATCATTCTCGCCACCTTCTGCTTGTTGTAAAAGTAGAGCTTTAGCCATCTTAGCCTGCAACTTGTGAAACTTATCATCAAGGTACACACCTCCAACGAGATACACAATATTTCCTCTGTCCATTACCTTGAGATGATGATGAATCTTTGTTCTTTCCATTGTTGCCCTACAAGCAGTTAGAAGGTTGAGAACGATAAGAAGAATTTGACTTTGGATTAAAACTTTTCTCCTACAGTGATTGTTTACAGGATTGTGTCTACTTAGATGGCGCTTTCTGCAACATGGACTCTACCTTCAACAAAAATTGGAAAGCTTCAAAGCTTGCTTGAGTGAAGTGATGTTAAGTAGCTCCAACACCAACGAATCCATAAGCCGATAACCTTAAGATATAGGGTTTCTTCATTGTCCTTCACCTCAAGCTTAATAAATAATTTATTGAAATTGCGTTCATTTAGGTATGTTCTATGCCTAGAGCAATTTATTTCAATTTTCACAGTTATCTCAATATCTTTTCCAGATTAGCAATAACATCCGCATTAAAGTAAACTGCAGATAGAACATAAACATAAATCGTAGAAGACAAACCAAGACAAGAGGACATAAGATGTGGCGCTAGCCAGGGACAAACCCCAATGTGGGGAAACCCTTGATCAATTCTTCTTATATGTTCTTCAATAGTTCAGCAGAGAGAAAGAGAGCTAGTACATTTACAACAAAAGTCAACACTTTGACTTATCTAGATAAGAGCATAGATCATCTCTAAGAAGATGATACATGAGATCAATTGAAGACATGCAGCTTCAATTGATTCTCTAGGTGACTCCTTCACCTATCGTTGTGTTGCATTTCGTCATCATGTTGCACCTCACTGCGCTGCACCATGCTGCACCCTTCATCACTATGCTGCATCTCATCACACTTCATTAATCATGACTGTACCCATCACTGTACTACATTATGTGCCATTGTTGCACCATGTTGCCATATTGACCTATGTGTAGGCTGCACCTTGCTCACTTGTTGTCCCTTGCTTGCTTGTTGTCCCTAGCATGCTTGTTGTTGCATGCTAGTTGTCCCTTGCATGCTAGCTGTAACATTGCATGCTTGATGTATTTGCTGCTAAGTACCATACAACTGTCCCAATGTTAGTTAGTTGTCCCTTGCATGCTGCTCTCCTTCAGAGACAGATGCTCCGGTTGTTCCGACACTTTCCGACAATTCCGGCAATTCCAGTTGTCCCTGAAAATTCCTGTTGTTCCCTGCAGTTCCCGACAATTTCGACAGTTCCGACTGTTCCTGGCAATTCCAGCTTCTGCCCTTTGTGTCAGCTTTCCCGGCTGTTCCGGCAATTCCTAGTAGTTCCGGCTTCTGCCCTCTGCGTCAGCTTTCCCGGTTATTCCAACTTCTGCCCTCTGTGTCAGCGTTCCCGGTAATTCTGACAATTCCTGATAATTCCGGCTATTCCTGGCTGTTTTAGCAATTCCGACAATTCTCGGCAATTCCGGTAGTTCCGACTTCTGCCCTTTGCATCAACTTTCCCAATAGTTCCCGGAAATTCCGATTGTTCCCGGCAGTTCCGGTTTCTGCTCTCTGCGTCAGCTTTCCCGGCTGTTCTTGCAGATCCCGATAGTTCCCGGCAATTCCGACAGTTTCCAGCAGTTCCGGCTGACCTCTGCGTTAGCTTTCTCGGTTGTTTCGGCAGTTCCCGACAATTCCAGTTGTTCCCGACAGTTCTGACTTCTGCCCTCTAAATTAGGACAGTGTTATCCCTTAGGATCTCTCTTCCTACTAAAACCCAAAGACAAGTAGAGAGGAAAAGATCCTAAGCGTGTTGCAATGACTTGAAGGCCACCTCTATTTATACTAAAACGTTAAGCACAAGTGGGGTTTATTTGGTTGTTGGCGAACCTTGACGAATTGTCCCATAACACAAATAAATTCATATCTCTATGAATACTTATCGGAATCGGTTGATCTTTAGATCAATCCTACACCTCTCGATGAGAGGGATCCAAGAAAAATATCAGCTTCCATTAATAAGATGACCAGCATGGAGTTTGGCCCTAGTTGCCAATTTTAACACTCCCTCTCAACTAGGGAGAACTCCATCCGTCGATCCATATTACTGACTGTACTCTCTCTGCCATTAGTGCCCTACACTGCTCTGCTCTGTTGAACCATGAAGAAGAAGAATTGATCGAGAATGTCGCATACCATTCTCTACTGACCCGAAGTCAGTTTTATCTAAAGAGAGTGTGTCACATCACTCTTACTGGCCCGAAGTCAGTTTTATTGATCTCAGATCAATGGAGGTCATCCTAGCATAGGGAGTATGGTAGATACATCGATGCGTCCATCGATAGTACTACTATGGTCCCTAACCCCATTTCCCTGCTCATTGATCAGATGAAAGGTACTTCCCAGACTGCATGGGTAGGATGCCTCGACAGGAGAACTAATCATCCTCTCCATAGGAGAACGAATCATCCTGCCCCACAGTCGCCACGGGAGAACTAATCATCCTAGCCCACAGGAGAACTAATCATCCTGTTTCATAGTTGCCACGGGAGAACTAATCATCTCGGCCCATAAGAGAACTAATCATCCTGTTCCACAATCGCCACGGGGTATCACAGGGGAAGGTTGAACCTGTCATTCTGTACATAGCGCACCACCAGGGGAGGGTGAGTCGTCCTGTGGTCGTATGTTGCTCCAATAAGTACCCCAAGCCCCCCAGAGCTCCCAGAGCTCAATGCATGCAACATGCAAGACCCTTATAAGAAGGTCTCTCAACGACTCCAAGTCATTCGGGAAAGTCACAAATTTGACCTTTCCTTGGGGCTTTGACAAAATGTTTGCAACCTGTACATCAGTCTCAATGCGATGGAGCCTCCTCGCTCATCGACTTACCATATCCTAGATAAGGCAGTATCTGATGTCTATCTATTAGAGCAATCATCGAATACGATATTCCTCAATAATCAAATCCCCTCTCTGGTTGTCACATAGAATCATAGTGGTATTCATCATGTGTACAAACAGCTCACCTAAGTGCTTTTGCAACCATGCAACTTCACACAAGATCATAGTCGTAGCTATGTATTTGGTCTCGGCGGTGCTTATAGCAACCGACTTCTGCTTCCTGCTCATCCATGATATCGAAGCAGAATCCAAAGAGAACCAGCACTGAGAAGTACTCCAGTGATTCTCTACACTCCCTGCTCAGTCAACATTCGAATAATCACGCAGTTTCATATTTCCGGCAATGTATCTCAATCCATGAGAGGTTGCGCCCCGAAGATATCTCAGAAGATTCTTGGCACTAATCCAATGAGGCTCAACCAAATATGAGCTCACCATGCTAACTGCAAAACATATGTCCAGACGAAAGTTCACCAAGAACATCAACGCGAATGAGTTTATGAAACTCATAGGCATTTCCCAAATCTGGTCCGACATCACTACTATATAACTTCTGAAAGTTAAGATCCTTGAGGTAGTCACAGGCTTGCAGTTTATCATTCCACATCCGAAATCCAACTCCCTCTTACTTCTGCAAATGAGAGGGTCTGCACCTGTCAGAAATAAGTTGTCCTCATAAGGTGTTAGAGTGAGAGGTCTATCATCCACAACCTTCGGGTAATGGTTTGGATCGGTTTCATTCCTAGTGAATCTCAGCTTCATCAGACAGCTATCAATCCCCTCATACTATGCCCGGGGTGTTTTGCTTCAAGCCATAGAGGGCTTTCTTCCACCTGTATAAATGAGATTCCCGATCATGAATTTCAAACTCCTCGGGTTGTTCCAAACCTGTGCACCTGCTAAATGAGGGGAATGGTCCCCTTGTAGGATTTTCCTTCGGTACATCTCAGATATGTACCTTCATGCTCTTCTTGAATTCAGGCATCCCTGACATCATCTGACTCACATCGGGTAGGGCCCCATAAGTAGACCTCCAGCGTTATAGATGAGATATGTCAATTGACATGATCCCCAATGGACCATCTTGCAACTTGGTATAAATTGCCAACCCTGAACCCATAAGAAAAAGCATCTTTGAAAATTCTATTTTTTAACACGTATCTTTCCATCGATAAATGCCACCTTGAAACCTTTGACTTCCATTTCCGAGATGGACACCAGGTTCTTCTTACGATTAGGTACATAAAAGAGATTCTTGTAAATTAATAGAGTTACCCTCATTCAATTGAGGGGTAACATTCCCTACACCCTTTCTAGGATAGGTGGCATCGACTCCAAGTATAATCCCACGGTTGTTTCCGTCTCTACCAAATTCGAGAGAGCACCCTTCTATCCGATGAGGTGCCTTGAAGCACTATGATCAATAAGCTTGATTCCCAAAGAATCTGAAGGAGAGGGCCAATACAAGATAATGCTTCTTTATCTTATCAGAAACAACATTTGATTCTTCATACATGGGGTTCCTTACTTTCTCTGAAGAGTCAGTCGTTTCCTTGATAACTTGCATTACTTGTCATTCCTCTGATCATTGAAGATGTCCCTGGAATTATTGTTATCATCATCAAATGATGTGTCCCTGCCATTCAGACACTCCTTCGCATAATGGCCGAACTTATTGCGACCAAGGCATCTGCCTTTCATGTCTGTAGCCAAGAGGAGAAAACCACTCATGACAATCTACTGAAATATGCCCATGATGTGATGGTTGGTCGATTGGAGGCAACCAACATTCAAGTGTGGGAATGCTGCAGCCAAGTGTGTTCTTGGTACTCCATATGAACTTCAGCAATCGTGACTTCTGATCATCAGTTATATTCTTTTGGGTTTTTAAGTCGGCATCAAAATTCCAAACCCAAGTATTTATTTTTTCTCAGTTGACAGCAATTGTCAAAACAAGAGTAAAGAGATTCCGGTGATTTTGGTGTCCAACTACAAAGTAGGTTTATTCAATGGAGCAGAGCCTTGGACGGCAAGGCAGTAAGTTCCCAAAATCCGTTCTCATTGTTGTCGCTGCTAATGGCCTTTCATCAGCCTACCAAACATAGAGAAAATTTCTTGGGTCAACCTACTCTGGAACTGATTTTGTCTTTGAGTCGAGAGGTTGAAATTCATTCTATTATTGTTGTTGATCACATAGCTCTTGTGTCATTAACAGGACAATATCTGTTGGTCGAGAAAGGTCAGGAGTAACACGAACATACAAATGTTTGTCAAATTCTGTCTTGAATGCCGCTCAAAGAAATCCTGCAACTGTAACTAAAATTCCACTGAACTATAACAGAAATTTACAGTGTTGAAGCACTTGAGCAAATTGCAAATTCAAATGGGGAACTCCATATGAGGACTGGAATGAAACACTAGAGAAACTAGAGATGGTATGCCAAAAAGAACTCTGGATGGAAAATGCAAGGTAGATCCAGAACTTCAAAACGAAATCCCTTGTCGCAGTTTTGCTGGTCAGCTTTATCGGGTTGTCTCTCCCTTAATATTGCTTGCACTTTCTATCGGTGCCAATTTTTGGAAAGGTTGGGCTATTTACTTTCCAGCAGAACAAGAAATATTGGATTCCGACTTGTATAATAAAGGTATGCAGCACATGCTTGCCAGAACTGAAGTTTGATTGTTTACCTTTACCTGGGACATGGTTTCCAAAGTTTTAATTAGATTGTAAGATCTCTGATAATTAGATCAAAAGTATTGCATATTATATATTAAGAAATCTCTTGAAATCTTCCTTCAAAGAAACAAGTCTCACTTCAATCCAAGAATTTTCAGAGTTATACCTCTGGGAAAGTATGGTACTACCCAAAGGGCACAGTCTTAAACCTGGAGATCTGATACCAACTGATATGTGCTCACAGCTGAAATGTACGAAGCAATGAACACAAGAAAACATGTCAGCAAGATTACAACAGTATATGCTGCCTATACAAATTGTATACTCTATATTGTATTATAAATTGATATAATAAAGTACAATGTATAACATTTTTAAATAAAGCTAATCCATATAGAGAAAGCTTGGATGAGAAGAAAAACCAAAACAGAATGAACTAAAAGAGGAAAAGCTAGAAAGAGAAAAGTACAAAGGACATAATTCAATGCTTATTTCCATTTTTTCGAATTTAATATTATGAGTTCTCTTCAATACATAACTGAAGCCAAACATATATTAGCATCCATTGAAGCAATCAAATGCAATCAATATATCTTTTCTTCGCAAAACTAGTATATAGTACAAATTTAAATATAATTTTCCCTACTTTGACAAATAAGCTTGTCAGTCCACAGGCCTATGTCAACAGCTCATTCCATTTGACATCATCTATAATCCCCACATGAAAAAGATTCATTTTTTAAAGTTGGCAAACCTTGTAAAAAGTTCTCACGTAGCAGCCTTGAAATGGAACTTGGCTGTAGAGGACATTCACCACAGAATTGAATGTTCCCAAATGCGATTGCGAGCTTCTGACTATGGTATCGAGAATGTGTCATATGTTGCTGCTCCGTATTGTTTAACTAAAATCTCAGAGACATCCCCCTTACGCCTTCATCATCCTATACCATGATGTTGAAAATTCATAAGCAGCCAGTGCAGACCTCCTAAGCCACATTGAGAATATGGATGCCTAATAGCCATAGAATTATATTCGTGCCAAGCTTTGCCAGCTCCAAATCAAAAGGCCTAGAGAATCTTTCCAATATTGCGCGTATTTTCTACGCTTTAGGGCATTAGATGTCTCCTACAATGAAAGCAAGCATCTCCAACCGCATCTGGGCATCGTTTTAATTCGTGTCTTTCATTTTTATCTGCAGCTTTCCAGTGTCGTCCCACCTACCAGCTGCCGCATATATGTTTGCTAGCAGCACATAAGGTGTGGCATTTTTAGGGTCCAGCTCAAAAAGGCACTCTTCCCTGCACTGCCCAAGCTCTATATTTTTATGTGATCTGCAGACACCAAGCAAACAGCCCAAACTGTGTAATCAATTTTCACAGGCATTTGGTTAATGAATTTTGGGCCCCCTCTAGATATCCAGCATGACCAAGAAGGTCACCCATGCAGCTATTGTAATCCATTGCGGGATCAATGTGATAATACTGACTCATGTGATCAAAGTGATGGTGACCTTTTACTAGGCCTGCATGGCAGCACACAGAAAGGTGACATGATCTGGAAGTATGCTAGAGAATTGCATCTGTTCAAATATTTTGAGGGCTTCATTTCCAGAGCCCTGCATGGCATATCCCGCAATCATCACCGTCAAGGAGACCACGTTCTGATGAGACATTTTGTCAAACGAAGGGCTGCTCTCTCTATACTCCCACATCTGGCATACGTGTCTACTAGAGCATTCTGCACAAAGACATCAGACAGGAACCCACTCCTTATTATTTTTTCTAAAGATTTGCATGCGCTCCTCCATGGCTGCCAAGTTAGCACAAGCAGGGAGCACAACGACAACGATTTTAGAGTCTGTCTTCATGCCAGCCTGCAGAATTTGTTGAATGCTTGCTGCTCCGAATTTTTCTATTCAAGTCTCATAGATATTACTCTTCAGTCTTCATCATCCTATCCATGATGATCGAAGAGTGGATAGTCCAGAGCTTCCAAGCTGAGCTTTGCCAGATTAAAATAAAAAGGCTAGAGAATCTTTCCAATCTTGCATGAAAGTTCTGCATTTTGGGGTATCAGATGTCTCCTACAATGAAAGCATTCGTCTTTTTATTGACCTCAATCCAACTGCATCCAGGCATCTTTTTTATTTTTCTGTCTTTCATTTTTTTCCGCAGCTTTCGAATGTCATCCCACTTGCCAGCCACCCCATACATGTTAGCCAGGAGCACATAAGGTGTAGCATTTTCAGGGTCGAACTCAAAAAGGAATTCAGCCACGCACTGTCCAAGCTCTATATTGTTATGTGATCTACATGCACCAAGCAGACAACCCCAAACTGTAGAATTAGGTTTTACTGGCATTTGGTTAATGACGTTTTGAGCCTCCTCCAGATATCCAGCACGGCCAAGAAGGTCAACCATGCAGCTATAGTGCTCCATTGCGGGATCAATGTGATAATACTGACTCATGTGATCAAAATGATGGCGACCTTCTTTCACTAGGCCTGCATGGCAACAGGCAGACAAGACACAAAGAAGGGTGACATGGTCTGGTCGTATGCAAGAGGATTGCATCCGTTCAAAGAGTTGGAGGGCTTCCTTGCCAAAACCATGCATGGCATATCCTGCAATCATCACTGTCCAAGAGACCGTGTTCTGCTGAGACATTTCGTCAAACACGGTGCGTGCTCTCTCTATGCTACCACATTTGGCATACATGTCTACCAGAGCATTCTGCACAAAGACATCAGAAAGGAATCCACTTCTAATTATTTCTTCATGGATTTGAATACCCTCCTTCAGAGCTGCCAAGTGAGCACAAGCAGGGAGCACAGCGACAAAAGCTTTAGAGTCTGGCTTCACACCAGCCTGCAGCATTCGTCCAAAAAGCTTCAGGGCATCCACATTTAGCCCATTATGTGCATATCCTGCAACCATTGTGGTCCAGGACACTATATTGCGTTCAGGCATTTTCCGAAACAGATGCAGGGCTTCATAGACGCAACCATTCTGTGCATACCCCGCAATCATTGCGTTCCATGAGACAGTATTTTGTTCAGGCATTTTCTGAAAGAGATCCAGAGCCTCATGAACATACCCATTCTTTGCATAACCGGCAATCATGGCTGTCCAGGACACCACATCTCGTTGATGCATTTTGTCAAACAATTCGCGTGCTTTCTCAATACTTTCGCATTTTGCATACATGTCTACAAGGGCACTCTCCACGAAGACATCAGACTGAAACCCACTTCTTATTATATCTTCATGGATCTCTATTCCCTGTTGGAGAGCTGCCGAGTCAGCACATGCCGAGATAACGCTGGCAAAGGTAAACTGATTGGGTTGTATACCTGTCTTTTGCATTCGTTGAAACAATTTCACTGCATCCTCAGGAGCACCATGCCTGCCATAAGCTGCAATCATAACAGTCCAAGAGAACACATCCCGTTCGGGCATTTGATCGAAAACTCTGCGAGCGTCAACCAGACTCCTGCATTTAGCGTATATGTTGACAAGCGTATTCCATAGGAATCTGTCCGGCACAAATCCAGACTCATTCATGTGGGCATGGACCAGCTTGCCCTCTGACAAGGCTTTCTCCTTGATGCAACCTTGCAAGAGTTGAACATAAGTCCAGCAATCTACATACTGGTTGGTAAAACTCAAGATATGCATTGCCTCTTTCAATCGACCCCCTTTGCAAAGAGTTCTGACATTCTCAGAAAGGCTAGCGTTGCCATAATTGCCACTTCTGGTTTTTCCTCTACCATGAAGCTGAAGCATCTGCCCAACAAACAGTAGCGTCCCATTCCTCTGATTCCTTAATGGTTCTGCCATTGCCTTCTCCAAAGAAAGCAAAAGCAGCTAACAATACCATTTTTGCTGCTTAACATTTACATAACCATTGAATACTCAATATGTGGTTATTACCAGTCATCAAATCCAGTGGGTATATTGCTCTATCAGGGCAAGATATGCGACTAAATTGAGAAAATCTGAGTCCTCTTGTTTGTGAATTCGTCCCGAAGCCTTAAAAATAAATGCTGCAGATGTCATCTCGTCGTTTATAAAAACTGCGGATTGACGATAATATTCTGGCTGTTAATGAAAAAACATTGATTTCTCAGGCAGAAAAGCTCTCATTTTATGTAAATCGGTATTAGTTACTTCCCGAAGTACTGAACTGTGCGATTTGGATCCTCTGCGGAATCATGTTCAAGCACAGCACAGGCCAGCAATGACGACCAATGACGACTGTGCGATTTATTAAAATGCATTTGCTTAAAATATATGTAGCCAAAGTTTAGTGGCATATTAATTTTTATTGGATGGTGTCAGCTAGGGATGGAGAGGAGGAACTCGTTGGCCTCCATGAGGAAGTGATTGGGGTTTGTATGGGGAAGGATTAAATTATAATGGTGAAATGAGAATGTAAAGTTATGAAAGAGGGCTTTTTCTTTTTTAAGCCAAAAGCAAAGGGAAGGATTAAAATATAGTGGGGGAAGGATTAAAGTATGGTGGTGGAATGAGAATGTAAAGTTATGAAAGAGGCTTTTTTTCTTTTTTAAGCCAAAAGCAAATATTTTGATAATATATGAATAATTTTAGAAGAGGAGTGATAGGGTTAATAGGGGTTAATATCATTTTAAGTTGATAATTTATTTTTGTTATAAGTGAATAATATTATGTTAGCTTTTAGGGTTAATATTTTCTTTTAGTTAATTACTAGTTTATATTAGTCTAAAGTTTTTGGAGGGTATATTTATGGCTATCACTTATGTAATTTTTGATGGACCTTGCATAATGCTTTGGTCATGTGATTACTTGTTTTTCTTAATGTTTTGTTTATATCTATTTATGGAAGATCAACCTTTTTGATGGTCGGAGAATATAAGCTCATGTAATGGTTTTTATATTAATAGAAATTAAGTAATTTTTCTTTTCATGGAAAAAGGTTCTAGGGCATCAAGGTATGCTTCCACATGTGTCGAAAAACCAAATGTTGGGGTTTTCACATGGGCACGAGAGTGCATGATTATATGTTGGCTTGGGTGGTATGGGTACAACAAGGTTGTGACATGACCAAGTGACATGCCAACGTGGACAAAGAGTGAAGTTGGCTTGAATGACAGGAGGGTAGTGTGTGGAGGAATGATGGAATGAATGTATCGAATGGCACGAGTCGCACATTGGCTCAATGGCGAAGGAGTAAAACACAGTTGGAACGAGGTCAAGCCGACATGGGAGTGGGTGAGTCAACCACAGCATTGGCAAATTGACTAGTCGAATAAACATGACAAGTGAAGGGGCACGAGGTGTTGCGTTATGAAACCAACGCACAAAAAGATAGAAAAGATAGATCAACGCCTTAGAAATAAGCCTCTTCGAGGGGGCAACCTCCTTTACATTACACAAATGAACAATTCTTGGCTAATACTAATGACAATACCTCCTTTCTATGTATAGGAGTATAAAGGGTCGTAATATAATCAGAGCCAACATAACAATAATAATGTAAGGGCACAACAATAACAATAGTGGGATCCTATGGGGCACAATGCTAGCAATATGGGGACTACATGGGCACAACAATATAATAAGGGGGTTGCACTAATAACAATAAGGGGTTCCACTAGTAGTATAGGGACCTAACATACCCCGCTCCTTCAAAAAGTGGTGTCCTCGACACTTGAGTAGTTCTGGATGCTTCTGTATAAAATTCTCATCCTCCCATGTGGAATCTTCAGCGGGTAAGTTCTTCCACTTGATGAGATACTCTAAAATTGATCGTTTTCGTAGTTGTCAATTTCTTGTTTCTGTGACTACTTCAAGTTCCAATATGATTTTTCCTTCCTCGTCAAGTTCTAGCAATATTATTTGAACTGTGATCTTTTGCAAATTTTGAATGAGTGGCCACACTTCTTCGTCCTTCTTCCATTCATCCCTTGCTTCGTTTATCCAATCTGGTTGGATAATAGAAATAGCACAAAACAATTCTTCCACATCCTCATCCTTTCTTGAGAGTGCATCTGCAACAACATTTTGCTTCCATTTTTTGTAGATGATTTCAAAGTCATAACCCAAGTATTCCACCTCTTGTACTCCAAAGAAAAATTTGGAGGTTTTTTCATATAATTGTTTCTCGTCCAACAGTCTGAGTACTCTATCGACATGTTGAACATGATCCTTCCAAGACTTGTTGTAGATTAGTATGTCATCAAAGACTACTAACACAAATTTTCTAAGGGTGGGTTTGAAAATGGAATTCATCAAACTTTGGAATGTAGAAGGTACATTGGTAAGGCCAAAAGACATGACCAAAAATTCATAATGAACCTCATGAGTTCTAAATGTTGTTTTTGGAATATCTTCAATCTTCATTCTGATTTGATGATATCCTGCGTGAAGTTCCAACTTGCTGAAGTAAATTTCTCCATGCAATTCATCCAATAATTCATCAATGAGAGGAATGGAAAATTTATCTTTAATAGTGAGCTTGTTGAGCTATCTATAATCCAGACACATGCGTCATGTTCCCTCTTTATTATGCACCAATACTACTGGAGCAGAGAAATAACTTCGACAATAAGATAATCTTTGTTCTAAAAGTATTTAAGACTATCATGATCCATTTTTACCTTGAAGTGTATTCCCATTAGGTAATGTCGTCATTTCTTAAGTGCATGTAGTATTGCCAACCTTTCCTTCTCATAAATAGCTTGCTTGAGGGACATTTGTTTGTATGGATTTAGCCATAAAAATACCCAATCGCCTACATCAAAACTTCTTTTACTACGATGTTGATCTACCTTTTGTTTAATTTGATTCTACACCAAAGTGGCATTATCCTTTAAAAGTTGGAGAACTTGTTGTTGATGCTTGATGTGATCTTCCACTGCTTGAACCTTTTTCTTCTTGATATGTCCTTCTATCTTGAGATTTCGAGGAATGGTAATTTCTGCCAATGCATTACAAGATATGGTTGGATTCATTTCTTGATGCTGGATGTAATCTTTCACTTCTTGAACATTTTTCTTCTTGATATGTCCTTCTATCTTGAGAGTTTGAGGAGTGGTAATTCTTGCCAATGTTTTACAAGATATGGTCGGATTCATTTCTTCTTTCTATGGGGTTGGTTCGTGGTGTATATCCTCTTCTTTTGATGTTTCTTGATCCTTTTCTTCCTCCTCTTCATAATCAATGTAAAATAATTTCTTCTCAGCACACTTATGACCTTTAATGTATTTGTTATCACAATTATAACAAAGCCCTTTTGCTCTTTTTTCTTCCATTCATTCTGGTGTCAACCTTGTAAGTTGTGGAAGGCTAGGAGAAACAACACTTCCATATTTATAGTTGTGAGGGGTAGACTTCCTTGTTTCCATAATTTTGCTTTCCACCTTTCTTGCCAACCTAAATGCCTTCTCCAATGAATTAGGTTCCCTAAGATGAACCTCATGTTGAATGTTATCCTTTAAATTCCCTATGGAGACATCAATCCTCTACTTCTCTGGAATATCATTTTCCCTTATATTCAATTTTTGAAAGTCCTCAATGTGCTCTGCCATTGAGCACTTTTGTTTGAGATTTATCAATTGGCTAAAAAAGGTGTTGCTCTTTGTATCCTCATAATGTGCTATTATTTCCTCCATGAAAATTGACCACGTAACAAGTGGTTTATGAGAACAAAGCCCTTTATACCATAAAAATTGATCTGGTTCTAAATATGAAGATGGAATATGTACCTTTTGTAACAATTGCACCTCATGTAGATCAAAATATTGCTCCATCCGTAGTATCCAATCTACTGGATCCTTGCCATCAAACTTCATTATATCGCTTTTTTCTTTATTTTAGGAGCTCGATCTTGAAATGATTGTAACTATATAATTTCAGATCTCCAAGTTCTGAAATTGCATTCTGTAGTAGCCCTCTAAATCCTCTTTCTAACCCCGCAAGTTTGATCAAGATTGGATTCTGCAAGGAAGAGTTAGGTTAAATCTCCCACGATGAGCTGATTATAAACTAGTTCAGTAGATCTAACTTGTACGAAGTTCCACGTGTCATTGTTTCAACCTTAGGACCTGAAACCAATACAGATAAAACTACAGTTCGTCCTCTTTTTGTAAATTCTTATGAAATTTCAATATGATGCTCAAAGAGAAAGTTATGACGATTTTCCCAAGGTCACATGTTTAGAATGTAATTCAAGAGTATGCAAAAACCCTTACTTCCTCAGATTATATCTCCAAAAATATAGCGAGACAAGATCTAACATTCAGACCCAAGCTTCACCAAGATTTTGACTCAAATGGGTTTTAATTTTAGAGTCCGAACCTTCGTAGAAAAAATTATAGCGAAAATTCCACGATGACCTGTTTGAGAATAAATTTTGGAGCTTTTAAAAACCCTAACTTCCTCAGATCATATCCCCGAAAATGTAGCGAGACACGATCTGAAATTCGAAACCGAGGTTCAGATTGATTTCTTCTCAAATGGGTTTTTGTTTTAGCTTTTGAAACTGCGTAGCGAAAAAGTTATAGCAAAAATGCCACGATGATCTGTTTGGAGCAAAGAAACCTTAGAATTCAAAGCTCTGATACCAAATGTTATGAAACCAACTCACAAAATATAGAAAAGATAGATCAACGCCTTAGAAATAAGCCTCTTCGAAGGAGAAACCTCCTTTACATTACACAAATGAACAATTCTTGGATGATACAAATGACAATACCTCATTTCTATATATAGGAGTAAATGGGGTCATAATATAATCAGAGCCGACATAACAATAATAATGTAAGGGCACAACAATAACAATAGTGGGATTCTATGGGGCACAATGCTAGCAATATGGGGACTACATGGGCACAACAATATAATAAGGGGGTTGCACTAATAACAATAAGGGGTTACACTAGTAGTATAGGGACCTAACATGTTGAACCATAGTGACACAACATACATACATACATACATACATATATGGATTGATGTCAAACCGAACAGGGAGAGTAGAGCAAGTGGAGTTCAAAAAACATAACCATGAAGAACTATGGTAGGTCAAGTGGGTCTACAGTGAGGCAGAGCACCAAGTGGGCTGAGTTTGCGACCAATTGAGAGGAACTAAGACAGGTTTGAAGAGGAATGACCTGAGTGGTGAATTGATTCGATGGGATAAGTTTTTGGCTTTGTAATTTAGTGAACTTTTCATATTGTAACAAATGAACCAAGCCTTGACTCGTGTTGCCTATTGCAAGATTTAACATTGTTATAAAAGAAGATAATGTCAATGGTTTGTTTCAAATCAAAATTGTGCACATGTGTTTGGTGGCATATTTTTGTGGATTGTATATACTGCAATTATTGATGTTGCATGGACATTGTGACAATGTGCTTAGTTATTCTATATTGATAAAGTTAAGATTCTGCTAAGTAACTAATATGGATTATAAACAAGAGTAACATATTGTGATGTGTAATTGAAGATACATTAAGGGGGAGAGATGTCACGAGCTAGGGTTTGACACAGGTTTTCCATGGAAAACCTGCAATAGCACCAGAGCGTAGAGGTTTTGGTAGACAAGGACAAAAGATTACGAAAGCATTTCAGAGGATCGAGATGTCGGGAGGTAAGGGAGGTCTGCCGCGGGCAGAATGAGCCAGGAAGGGGGGGGGGGTGAGAGCCCCTCCTACAAGAATGTTACAGCAGGGGAGGCAAGCAGACAGGGAACTCACGAGCCGAAAGGAAGAAGGGGTAATACACCGGTGATGGGAGCGCACTGGCAAACGGGGCTAGGAGGAAGATGCCTTCCTCGAGCAGTTAAAAAACCCAGGTTTGTCATCCCTAATAACAAATTAGAGGAGTATAGAGGATACATGAAAGATCACGCCCTGATCTGTAAATTTATAGGAGTTTGGCCAATAGAAAAAGAACTGATAAAATGGATCCAACAACGGTGGCAACCTAAAGGACATATTGATCTGAAACTAGGTGCTAAAGGATTTTTCTTAGTAGTTTTTGCAAATCTCGCAGACAAGGAAAATGTCTTTGAAGAGGGACCATATTTCTTCAATAATGTGGGACTATTCATGAGGCACTGGGAAGAATGTTATAACCCAGATCAAGAAAAGATGATGGTGGCTCCAATCTGGGTTTGACTGTTCGGTCTTCCAATGGATTTTTGGGACCCAGAAACACTGGAAGGGATAGGTAACTCAATTGGAACCTTCGTCAAAGTGGTTGATACAACAAGAAAATGAAGGTACATTTCTTATGCTCGGATATGTGTTTACATGAACATCATTGAGCCCCTCCCTGACTGCATAGAAGTAGAATATCATGACGAAGTATGGCAACAACCCCTCGATTATGAGCATATACCATTCCGGTGTAGGAGATGTCATGAATACGACCATCTTTTTAGATCCTTCCCACTGAACATACCAGAGAATACTCAAGGAAACAAAAATGAAGAAGAACCAAACAAGGTAAGGGAAGATGGCCTCCAGGAAGTTCAAAGAAGGAAAAGGAACCAGAAACCACTAGGCAGACATCAGCAACCATCGAAGGAAAAGGAGAAAGAAAATAAGAATAAATTTGTAGTTCTACAAGAGGAAGAAATGGAAGAAACAATAGCTGAAAATGAGGACGAACCAGAAGAACTACATCAGAAAGAAAAAAGGAAAGAGCAGGTAATGGTAATCACAGAGGAAGAGAGAGAGGTGGAAAGCAACAAAGAGCAAACAGAGAAAAACCAGATGGAGATAGACACCTATAAGGAAAATTATAGTGAAGAGGAACAAGTAATGAAAATATTATTGCAGGAGTGGCGACATTTAGACGAGAGATTCATCCTAGAAGATCAGAAATAACTTTACAAAGAAATGTTCCAACAATGCAAAATGAAGAATGGAATGATAGTGGTACATCAACCAGAGCATCTTGAATCACAAGGGGGAAAAGGATCGGAGACGGGAGCAACAGGAAAAGCAGGGAAGAAAAGAGGTCGTAGACCCATGGCCGAATCCATACAAATGGTAGGGGAAATGCTGGTTAACTCAGGACGAGTGTTGTCATTATCGAAGGTTTTCCACCAACCAACCAAACTATTGAAATGATAATCACGACCTGGAATATAAGGGGTCTGAATAGTAAGGGGAAACAAAGACATCTGAAAGATAGATTGAGGAAGGATAAACCAGGATTATGCTATTACAAGAAACAAATATTAGTGAAAAAAAATGAAAGAGATTATGGGAAACTTCAAACCAAGGTATGAGGTAGTAGGTCAAGATGTTGTGGGAAGCGCAGGAGGTATGGAAATTCTTTTGAATCTAGAGGAAGTCAGATTTGAGGATTGGACAAGTATGCCACGAATACTATCAGGTAAATTCAACAATCTGGGATCACAAGAGTGGATACTACTCACAGGAGTTTACAGTCCACACATAATAGGAGAGCGGAAAAACTTCACTGATAACATGATAAAAGTGAGAACATTGTATCATAATATCCCTTGGATAATAGGAGGAGATTTTGATATGATAAAATAACTGAATGAAAAAAGAGGTGGAATACGTAGGGAGGATGCAGATATGGAGATGTTTGGGGACACCATAAATAACCAAAGACTAGTGGATCTTCCAACCACCAATGGAATTTTTACTTGGAACAACAGAAGAGGAGGCAAACATCAAATAGCATCCAGACTAGACAAGTTTCTAATATCAAAGGAGATATTAACCAGAGACATTTTCATGGAGGCAATGATACTCCCTGGAATGGGATCAAATCATTGGCCGGTGAGATTGGAGATTGATCTCAAAGCCAGCCCCAAAAGGCGTCCCTTCAGATTTGAAGCATTTTGGCTCAGAGACCCAAAATTCATCAGTAAGGTGGAGGAATGGTGGACACAGAGTGAACAAAGGGGTAGAAACATAATGCAAACGTTTCAGCGTAAACTAAAGGAACTTAAGCAAAACATCAAGAGATGGAATCAACAAGAAATTGGAAACATAATAAAGGATCAACAACAGTTGAATCAGAAGATGGAAGCAACTCAACAAGAAATCATAAGAGATGGGAGAAGCCAGGCCCTAGAAATAGAAGAAGGCAGATGAGTCAGCCAACTAGAGGAACGAAGGAAGCAGGAAGAGATAATATGGAGGCAAAAGTCAAGAGTGAATTGGTTGCAAGAGGGTGAAAAAAACACTAGATTTTTCTACAAAGCAATGATCCAACACAGGCAGAGCAACAGAATATTCTCCTTGAAGAATGAAGTCGGGGAAAGACAAACCCAACATGAGGAAATGGAGGAGACCCTAGTGAACTACTATAAGAACCTCCTAACCGAACCTCAAGTGGACAGACAGGAGGCAGTAAGCAGAATATGCAATGAGATCCCTAAGAAAATATCTAGAGAACAAAATCTTTCCACAATGAGAGAAATCACGATAGAGGAAGTCGAGGAAGTGGTGAAAGGGCTTAAGAAAAACAAGGCCCCGGGACCAGATGGCTTCACGGCGGAATTCTACCAAGCAGCCTGGAAATTTATAGGCAAGGACATTGTAGCAATGGCGAAGGAATCCAAGAGGAACCAAAAGGTATGTCCTGGTCTTAATGCTACTCTCCTTACCCTCATACCTAAATGTGCTCAGTCTGATGAACCTAAGGGTTTTAGACCGATTGCTCTATGTAATGTTATTTATAAAATTATTTCTACAATAATTGCTAAGAGATTGAAACCGATTCTATCTAGCATTATATCCCCCGAACAAACAAGCTTTGTAGAGAGAAGACAGATTCTAGATGGACTGATTGTATTTGAGGAGGTGGTTCATTCGTTAAAAACCCAAAAGCTGGCAGGGGTGATGTTTAAACTAGACCTATCCAAAGCTTATGATAGATTGAATTGGGAATACCTAAGGAAAGTAATGGAAGCTTTTGGTTTCTCTAGAAGATGTGTAGATTGGATCTCAACAATGATATCCACACCGGTCTTCTCAATCCTCCTAAATGGAACCCCAACACACACTTTCAATGCGTCAAGAGGGGTAAGACAGGGAGACCCTCTATCTCCCTTTCTTTTTATTATAGCAGTTGAAGGTCTAGGACGTTATATCAAAAAAGAGGTGCAGGGGAACAAGATCAAAGGGATCAGGGCATGGGGGAATGCGCTCCCTATCACCCATCAATACTTCGTGGACAACATAATGCTATTCTGCAATGTGTCGTTGAGGGAAGTCAAAAGGATAAAGAATATACTAGATTTGTTTATGAAAGCCTCAGGCACTCAGATCACCAAGGAGAAATCCAGTGCTTACTTTTTTAACACACCAGCCAATGTTAAAGCCTTTCTATCAAGATTGATGGGCTTTAGGGTAGAAGAGCTCCCAACCAAGTACCTTGGTATCCCGTTGACAACCAACTCTTTAAAATTGGAAAATTGGCAGCACACTTTACAGAAATTGCAAAGAAGGATAAATAATTGGGCGTTCAGATCTTTGAACTTGGTAGGAAGAATAGTCCTAGTTAAAGCAGTTCTTCAATCCATACCAACTCTCGGGGATGGCAACACCGAAAGGAGCTTGCACCAAAATGGTAGAAATAGTGAAGAAATTTATATGGGGAGGTGCCCAACAACAGAAAAAATGGGCGTTAATATCCTAGCAAGGACTGACCAGAAAAAAGGAAGACGGAGGCCTAGGATTGAAGGACCCTTATCTCATAAACCAAATCATGGGAGCCAAATTATGGTGGAGATGGATGACAGGGGGCGAGGACCTCTTGAAGAGGATATGGGCCAAGAAGTATAATATGCCAATAAAACTAGAGGAGATCCTGAGAAATACAGAGAAAAGGAGAGGCTCAAATGTCTAGAACATGGCCAACAAGAATAGAGAAATAATCACAAACCATGCCTTCTGGAAATAAGAGATGGGAAAAGTGCAAATTTTTGGGATGAGGCATGGCAACAAAGGGAAAAACTAAAGGAAAAACAAGAACTCGGAACTATCCACTAGGCTTCAAAAGAAGCAGGGTTAAATCAAGTTAAAGATTACTGGAAAGGAGAACTGGAGAATATGGAAAAGTCCAGATGATTGGGGACAGAATATTGAAGAAGACCAGAAAAGGCACTATATGGAGGAAATGGCAACGCATAAGATTCTAGTCAGTGAGGGTTAGGATATCCTGCGATGGGGTCATACAATGAAAGGAAGCTTCACGGTAAAGGAGGCATATGATCTTAAGACTAGAACGGAACAGGAAGGAAATTAGCACCTATGGAAACAAATATGGGAAAGGAAATGGTGGCCGAAAGTGGCATACTTTTATGGCTAACTTATAAGGGCTGAATACTAACATGGGATCAAATACAAAAAAGAGGGATGCAGGGTCTTGCCCGTTGTGAACTCTGCAAGATGAAAAATGAAAACATAGAGCACTTACTGAATTCCTGTCAATTTGCTCGAAGACAATTGGATGCTCTCCTTGGTGTCTTCGGTAGAATGGATAGAAAATCGCAAAGTATAAAAGAGGTGGTGCACCACTAGGGCCGAGGACATTTTATTAGCCTGGTCTTTAATAGAGCTTGGGGGCTAGCGGTAGGTTTCACTCTATGGATGATATGGAAGGAAAGGAATCGAAGGATATTCAAGAATGAAATACTAACATTGGAGAAAGTATGGGGAAGAATAATAGAGCACATAAGGGAAACCATACTGGCAAAGGAATGGCAGCAGGAGGACTGGAATACCATGGCACAAGAAACCAAGATCTTGAAAAAGTTGAATTTAACAAAAGAGATGGTAGGAGAGAAGGCATGGAAAAAAATGAGCACATAGGGCATACAGTACCAAAAGTATAGCAGACCAACAAAACACTTCATCAAATTGAACTTTGATGGAGCCTCCAAAGGTAATCCAGGTAATACACGGATGGGCGGCATCTTCAGAGATAGTCAGGGCAGGACTAGGTTGGTATACACAACTTACGGAGGTAGGTTGAGCAACAACGAAGCAGAGCTAATGGAAGCTAGACAAGGACTTAGAATAGCGGTCAAGCTGGGTTACAACCAACTAGAGGTGGAAGGGGATTCACTGATGGCCATCAACATGATGAGGAAGCTACATTCGGGAACGAATTGGGAAAAGATTAGCCACAATTGGAGAACAGCGAGTCTCATACAGGAGTTGGGTGAAATCATGAACAGATTTGATTATATCATAATTAAGCATGTTAAAAGGGAAGGCAACAAGGCAGCCGATTTCCTCGCCAATTGGGGAAGCGAACCGCAATCGGGATATATGGAAAGAACATGGCCCATACACCCAAGTGATATAAGAATGTCTCCGCTAAGTGAAATATTAGTGAAGGATGAAGATACGGCTAAAGAGAAACCATAAGGAGTATAATAAACCCCTGATCGAGGTGATAGAGGCTGTAATGCACCATAATGGCGATGTCAGATGGATGAAGGAGCAAGGACACGCCAGAGAAACTTGCATGAGAGCTAACAGGTATGTGGAGAGGTACCGTCGTTCAGGTAGGAAAGGTGGCAGAAGGTATGGTCGGCCAGAGAGAGGTGGGGAGGACAGTGAGGATGGAAAGATGAGACAACAGGGTGGTGGCATGCGGGAGTATAGAAGGAGTAAGGTAGAGGGGAAGGATAGAAGGCGAGGGAGGCGAAGTTAGAGCAGAATGAGGGAGCCAAACTGTTAAGATTAGGTATGTTCTATGCTAGATAAATTTATTTAAATTTTCACAGTTAGCAATCACATCAGCATTAAGATAAACTATAGATAGAACATAAATATAAAACATAGAAGACAAGCCAAGACAAGAGGACACAAGATGTGGCGTGAGCCAGGGACAAACCCCACAATGTGTGGGGAAACCCTTTGATCAAATCTTCTTTTATCTTCAAAGTTCAGCAGAGAAAGAGAGAGAGAGAGTACATTTACAACAGAAGTCAATACTTGACTTATCTAGATCTAGCATAGATCATTTCGTATAATGATGAGATCAGTTGAAGACATTCTGCTTCAACTGATTCTCAAGGTGACTCCTTCACCTATCATCGTGTTGTATCTCATCCCTTTGCTGCACCTTACCGTGTAGCACCATCATGCTGCTCATGATCATGATCTCATCATGTTTCACGCTGCCCATGCTGCCCATGATCTCATCATGCTGCTCCTTGCTCATGCTACCCTTTACATCATCATGATCATGCTGCCCTTTACATCATTATGCAGTGTCATTACATTAAGCTCATATACATATATATGATGATGATCTATAATTAATGCGATCCTTGTCACTGAGATCATTGATGTCACATCTCTTCTGCACCTTGCTGCACTGAGATCATCACCTTGAGATCACAGGAATACGAGATCATGATTCATCTCTAGTTCTATCAGGACCTCGACTATGATATTTGTTACTGCTCTTCGTAACACATCATGACTGCTTTATGCTATATTTGAATACTATGACAGCTAATAAGACTCCCATCACAAGTATGTGAGAATCTATCATCAACGAAATATTCTTTTATCTTTAGATTGTGTCTATTATGCCAAGACAATCATATATATATGCAAGACTAAGTTGATCACTTTAACGTGATCTCTATTTGGCTGAGACAGTGTTAGTTGCTGTCCAGATAGCATGTTGTTCAAAGTGATGTTTATGTAGTGCAAGTTGCAAGGGTTTCCTCTTCACCAAAACCCTTATCATATATGTTTCATATTCTTACGAAATACGGAACTTTCACCTTGACATCAAGAACTTGTACTCACCTGAGATCAGCGTCATTCTACCTGCAGTGTGGATCTGCTCCCATACATGCGAGGTCTTGACTGCGGCTACTTCGGCTTCATATACCTTGGCTCTCTGCGGCTAGGTGTCTTCCTCACTGCGGCTCTTCTTCATGCTTCACCGTGGTTGTCTCCATATCACAGCAGCTGAGGCTACCCTTTATGACAACGACTTCTTATATCACTGTGACTTAAACATGTATAGCGTATACTCAAACGTGGAATGGCAGAGAGGAGTGCGAGGTTCAGATGCGTGAACAGGTCTTGTTGACTTGACCCATTGACTGCGTTTACCTCTTCATAAGCCTGCGGTTCCTCTTCCATATTGGATTGTGGTTATGAAAGTAGCTTCTTCATTGACTGCGTGGGTATATTGTATGTCTTCGTAGCATATATATTTCTATGAATGCCCAACGTCAGTGTATATATATATATATATATATATAATGCCCAGCGTATCCACCTACGTTGTGCATAAATATATTACTGCAGCGTATATACTCCAACGTTTATATTATAGCAGGGTATATTATATGACTGTGTGACATTCATTCCTATATGTGTATTATAACTGCGTCGTATGACTGCATTCCCATATGCGTGGTATTATATGACTGCGAGGTATGCTTTCATTTCACTGCAGCTAGGGTAAGGCTAGATCAGCCTTTAGAGCAACGTATTCTCCTCTAGATCGCTCTATCCACAAAACCCAAACACTTGGAGAGAGATCACAAGAGATGCTTTTCCAAATGTCTTCAAGTCCTTCTATTTATACTAAAAATGAAGAGGTTGAATAGACATGATGTTTGGGCTTCTAGAGCCTACATAAGAACTGGTCGGCTTGATATTAATTACATAAACAAAATAAATTCATATCTCCATAAATACTTATCGAAATCGGATGATCTTTGGATCAATCCTACACCTCTCGATGAGAGGGATCCAATAAAAATATTAGCTTCCATAAATAAGCCGAACCACATGGAGTTTGGCCCTAGTTGCCAATTTAACACTCCCTCTCAACTAGGGAAAACTCCATTCACTGATCCATATGTCCGACTGTACTATCTCTACTATGTCCGCTGGCTTTGCTCATCTCCGCTGGCTCTGCTCAGCTCTGCTGGCTCTGCTCAGCTCTGCTAGCCCTGCTCTGCTGGCTCTGCCCAGCTCTGCTGGCTCTACTCTGCTCTACTAGCTCTCCTCAACGCTGTTGGCTCTGCTCTGCTCTGTTGAACTATGAAGAAGAAGAATTGATCGAGAATGTCTCATAATATTCTCCACTGACATGAAGTCAGTCTCAGAGTGCGTACCACTAGTCCCAGACCAGTCTCAACCGACCCAAAATTAGCGTCATAGTGTGTACCACTCTCACTGGTCCCAGACCAGTACTGCACTGACACGAAGTCAGTCTCGGAGTATGTACCACTGGTCCCAAACTAGTCTCAGCCGACCCGAAGTCAACGTCATAGTATCTACAACTCCTACCACTAGTCCCAGACCAGTATCCCAGGCTCAGAGAGTGTACTACTGGTCCCAGACCAGTCTCAACCGACCTGAAGTCAGCGTCATAGTATGTACGACTCTCACTGGTCCCACACCAGTCCTGCACTGACACGAAGTCAGTCTCGGAGTATGTACCACTGGTCCCAAACCAGTCTCAGCCGACCTGAAGTCGACATCATAATATGTACAACTCCTACCACTAGTCCTAGACCAGTATCGCAGGCTCAGAGAGTGTACTACTAGTCCCAGACCAATCTCAACCGACTGGAAGTTAGCGTCATAGTATGTACGACTCTCACTGGTCTCAAACCAGTCCTGCACTCACACGAAGTCAGTCTCGAAGTATGTACCACTGGTCCCAGACCAGTCTCAGCCGACCCGAAGTCAGCGTCATAGTATGTACAACTCCTACCACTGGTCCCAGACCAATATCATTGATCCTAGATCAATGGAGGTCATCCTAGCGTAGGGAGTACGGTAGATACAACGATGCGTCCATCGGTACTACTATGGTCCCTAACTTCATTTCCCTACTCATTGATTAGATGAGGGGTACTTCCCATGAGTCCCAGACTGCATGGGTAGGATTCCTCGACAGGAGAACTTAATCAATCATGTCCTCACAGGAGAACACATCAATCTTGCTACAATCGCCATGGAGAACACATCAATCCAGGCTGCCATGGAGAACACATCAATCCAGGCCTTACAGGAGAACACATCAATCTTGCTACAATCGCCATGGAGAACACATCAATCCAGGCCTCGCAAGAGAACTAATCATCCTGCTACACAGGAGAGCGAATCATCTTGTTCCACAAGAGAGCAAATCATCTTGTCCCACAAGAGAGCGAATCATCTTGTTCCAGTGCACACCACTAGGGGAGGGTGAGTCGCCCTGTGGTCATATGTTGCTCCAGTAAGAACCGCAAGCCCCCAGAGCTCCCAGAGCTCAACGTATGCAACATGCAGGACCCTTGTACAAGGGTTTCTTGACGACTCCAAGTCGTTTGGGAAAATCACAAATTTGATCTTTCCACGGGGCTCTGACAAAGTGTATTGACCTATACATCATCTTAATGCAATGGAGCCTCCTTGCTCATTGACTTACCATATCCCAGATAAGGCAGTATCAGATGTCTACCTGCTGGAAAAATTGTCGAATACGAGATTTCTCAATAATCAAATCCCACCTCTGGTTGTCACAGAGAATCACAGTGGTATTCATCATGTGTACAAACAACTTACTAAAGAGCTTTCGTAACCAAACTATCTCACAGAAGGCCATACTAGCAGCAATGTATTCTGCCTTGGTGGTGCTCAGAGTCACCGACTTCTGCTTCCTGCTCATCTAGGATATCGAGGCAGATTCCAAAGAGAAACAACACTGAGAAGTGCTCTAGTGGTCCTCCACACTACCTGTCCACTCATCATTCGAATAATAATGTGGATTCATATTTCAGGAAGTGTATCTCAATCCATGAGAGATTGTGCCCTGAAGATATCTCAGAAGATACTTGGCACCAATCCAGTGAGGCTCAACCAAATATGAGCTCACCATGCTAACTGCAACACATATGTGCAGACGGAGGTTCTCTAAGTACATCAACGCGAATGAGTTTATGAAACTCAAAGGCATTTCCCAAATCTGGTCCGACATCATTATCATATAACTTTTGAAAGTTAAGATCCTCGAGGCAGTCACAAGCTTGCAACTTATCTTTTCAGAATCCAACTCCCTCTATCTCCTATAAATGAGAGGGTCTACACCTGTTAGACATAGGTGCTGGTATGAGAGGTTTATCATCCACAACCTTTTAGTAATGGTTTGGATCGATTTTACTCCTAGTGAATCTCAGCTGCATTAGACAGCTATCAATCCTCTCATACTATGCTCGAGGTGTTTTGCTTCAAGCCATAGAGGTCTTTCTTCCACCTGTATACATGAGATTCCCGATCACGAGTCTGAAACTCCTCGGGTTGTTTCAAGCCTGTGGACCTGCTACATGAGGGGAATGATCCCCTTATAATATTTTCCTTCGTACATTTCATACATGTACCTTCATGCTCCTTTTTTTTTTTTTTGAATTCAAGCATCCTAGTTACCATCTAACTCACAGACCTCCAGTGCTGAGACAATGGACATGGTCCCCAGTGAACTTCCTGGAACTTGATACAACCCAGAGCTTAAAAACATCTTTGAAAGATCTATTTTCAAACACGTACCTTTCCATCGATAAGAGCCACCATGTAACCTTTGACTTCCATCAGGTTCTTGTGATCAGGTACATAAAAGATATTCTGGGGTTTCTTGCTTTCGTGGAAGAGTCGACCATTTCCTTGATGACCTGCATTACCAGTCATTCCTTTGATTATTGAAGATGTCCCAAGAATGATTGTTATCTTCATCAAGAGATGTGTCTCTGCCATTCAGACACTCCTTTGCATAACTGCCAAACTTATTTCAACGAGGCATCTGCCTTTCCTTCCACCCTTAGATCCGAATTTAGATGGGCCATCAGAAACTTCTGCTGCGCCAATCTGATAACATTCTCTGCTTCAACTTCACCCTAGGTGAATTATGAGGAATCCATTGATCCTTTTTTCTTGTCCCAACTACCTTTGGTGATTGCTCTTTCACTCTTGCTTGGGCATTGTCTTCATCTCAGCTCTGATACCATGTTAAGATTAGGTATGTTCTATGCTAGAGCAATTTATTTAAATTTTTACAGTTAGCAATCACATCAGCATTAAGATAAACTGCAGATAGAACATAAATATAAAACATAGAAGACAAGCCAAGACAAGAGGAAACAAGATGTGGCGCGAGCCAGGAACAAACCCCGCAATGTGTGGGGAAACCCTTTGATCAAATCATCTTTTATCTTTAAAGTTAAGCAGAGAAAGAGAGAGAGAGAGTACATTTACAACAGAAGTCAATACTTGACTGATCTAGATCTAACATAGATCATTTCGTATAATGATGAGATCAGTTGAAGACATTCTGCTTCAACTTATTCTCAAGGTGACTCCTTCACCTATCATCGTGCTGCATCTCATCCATTTGCTGCACCTTACCGTGTAGCACCATCATGCTGCTCATGATCATGATCTCATCATGCTTCACGCTGCCCATGCTGCCCATGATATCATCATGCTGCTCCTTGCTCATACTGCCCTTTACATCATCATGATCATGTTGTCCTTTACATCATTATGCAGTGTCATTACATTAAGCTCATATACATATATATGATGATGATCTATAATTAATGCGATCCTTGTCACTGAGATCATTGATGTCACATCTCTTCTGCACCTTACTGCACTGAGATCATCACCCTGAGATCACAGGAATACGAGATCATGATTCATCTCTAGTTCTATCAGGACCTCGACTATGATATTTGTCACTGCTCTTCATAACACACCAGGACTGCATTATGCTATATTTGAATACTATGACAGCTAATAAGACTCCCATCACAAGTATGTTGAGAATCTATCATCAGCGAAATATTCTTTTATCTTCATATTGTGTCTATTATGCCAAGACAATCATATATATATGCAAGACTAAGTTGATCACTTTAACGTGATCTCTATTTGGCTGAGACAGTGTTAGTTGCTATCCAGATAGCATGTTGTTCAAAGTGATGTTTATGTAGTGCAAGTTGCAAGGGTTTCCTCTTCACCAAAACCCTTATCATATATGTTTCATATTCTTACGAAATACGGAACTTTCACCTTGACATCAAGAACTTGTACTCACCTAAGATCAGCATCATTCTACCTGCAGTGCGAATCTGCTCCCTTACATGCGAGGTCTTGACTGCAGCTACTACGGCTTCATATACCTTGGCTCTCTGCGGCTAGGTGTCTTCCTCACTGCGGCTCTTCTTCATGCTTCATTGTGGCTATCTCCATATCACAGCAGCTGCAGCTACCCTTTATGACAACAACTTCTTATATCACTGTGACTCAAACCTGTATAGCGTATACTCAAACGTGGAATGGCAGAGAGGAGTGCGAGGTTCAGATGCGTGAACAGGTCCTATTGACTTGACC
>APFE031065686.1:0-12064 GCA_000404065.3 Pinus taeda
AACGCCCCCCACCCAATAATAATCAAGGGTTTTGAAGCGTAATGACTTATATAATGAATGTCACTCTCTCTGGTCTTGAAGTCACCTCTAATTCATGAAATATCAGGTTGGAAAAACCACAATGACATATCTAATTTCAATTTACTTATTGGGCTCTCAAATAAGTAACTAGCTTATGGTCGAGCCTTTAAAGCGCATCATGACTGGAAGAAATGCATAATTACATATATAATAGCAGCAATTGTAAGGGTTGGTTTTTAGGACAGTGAAAGCAGCAGCAGATCCTCCAGTATAGATAGAAGCATAAGTATAGGTACCAAAGGCAGAGCCTGTTCGAAAGTCTTTTGACCCTGTTAAAGCAGCAGTTGAACCAGCAGAGGTTAAGGTATAGGACACAGAAGCATAGGTAATGGTAGCAGCAGTTGATCTTGATCCGGTTCCGAAACCAAGAGCATTCCTGATCGAGATTAATAACCACCAATGGAGGAGGCATCTGAGCAACAGGACACCGTATCATATTAACGGGGCATCGTATTGTATATAGATAGATATGCCTCTGCCTCTGCCTAGTTGGTGCTTCTCGATCTTTATCTAGCACTGGATCCAGAGCGTTAATTACTGCCCTCACCTCTTGTCCTGAAGCTGCCCTTGCCTTTGTCATTGATGCCGAGTATCAATATATATGGAGAAACCATTGCCTCTGTCCCAACAAGCTATGTCTTTGCCTTAGCTGCCTTTGGTTCTGCCTTTGATGCTTGTGTTCACTCGTATACTGCCGGGTCAACTACTGGATCACTAGCTAAGTCCACTATTGGAAGTTATTAGCGTATGGAACTGCTCCTGCTGGGTAGGGGTATCGGTCTAGAAAGACAGAATCTCCATCTCGATCTATAAATGGAAGGGATAGCTTTGGCTCTGCAATTTGATATGGAAGGGGATCTTCAATGGTCACTATATCCGCATATGGCTATGGAACTAGAACTGGAACTGCTCAATTTCGATCTGAATCTAGGCGAGGTAATGGCTCTCGATCTCCAACTGGAGCACCTAGAAGGGATGCTAGGGGTAAACTCAATCAACTGGAATAGAATCTGGGGCTATAGCAAGGTGGTTGATCAATGGGTGAAATAGAAAACGCAATTTCCGGGGGTGCTCTCTTTGCTTCTTATTCTGACACGCTGGCCGCTGGGCTATTAGTGGTTCTGTTGCTTTTGCTTCTCGATCAACTCAATCTACTTCTGGGGTCTCGATCTCTAATTGGGACTAGTCAGGATGCTGGGCGATATAGTGAAGGTCCCGGAGGGGCTTGCGCTTCTGAGGGCAAGGAAATACTCGCTAAACGGGCTCTGTTCCGGCAATTAGTTGTCTCGATCTCGATTGCGAACTGGCTCTGAATCAAGCGCTTAAACTGGTTCATCGACTAGCATTGGCTCTCCAACGGGTGGTACTAGATCTCAATATCGATCTGCGGGATCTGCTCCAACTCCTGCCCATGCCTTTGTTGCTTCATATGCCTCTGGTTCAATATCAACCGCTTGATATGCCCTTACGGGTGGTGCTTTTGCCCGGTTAACTGTACCCGCGCATGGACTTCAGGGAAAGATGTGAAAGCTGCTGCTTACTCCCAATGCTGCTTTAACTGCTTACCCGCCTATGCTCCTTTTTCATCAACTACTGGCCCTGGAGCTGTATCTGGAACTAGCAAGGATGCTGGCTCCGCTGCTCGATGTTTCAATTCACTAGGCTCTGCAACCTTTGTCTTTGCCTATGTCTATAATGCCTCTGCTGGTGGTTATGCGTCCAAATCATTAGTGCAGTTTCAATAGCCTAGCCTGCCTGGATACCTCCTTGCCCAGTGGAAGCTGTTGTCTGTGGCAGACTCTAATGCAACGGTCAAGGCTGGAAGGGCTTCGGAAAAGGTATAAGCACCACTAGCAGTCGTTTAAGCATCAAAGCCAGCACCTCGATCATTTCCAGACACAGATTGAGATGGAGATTGAATTCCAGGCAAGCCTTGGACTACTAATTAACATATCGCTCTCCATAATCGTTCAAGACTGCGCTGCCAGACACAGATGCGGATGAAGTTAGAGATAAAGATCCAGAGGCAGCCGTTCTCGAGTCCGGGGCATCCCTTCTTTTTTGGTAGCTTGTTTGAGTCATATCCAGTCCAAGCTTCAGTTGATCCGGTTCAAGAAGCAGATCTGGTTGGAGATCGAAATCGATACCTAGCAGCAGAGATAGAGACAGCTATAGCAACAAAGCAAGCACTAGAACCAATTGAAGTTTCTCCGCCTTCACCCGTTGATTCATTTTACCAAGCAGCATCTAAGCCCGGAGCAGGAGCGGGAAAGGCATCTGACCAAGTTTCTCCCATTGGATTCAGTTGAAACATAACCTAGCAATAGAGCCATAGGCCGAGGTAAAGACAAGGGTAGGAGCACCAATCGCAGGTGAATATGTACTTGGAACTAGATATGGAACCACGCGAAGGTCCGAATAAATAGCTCGGTAGGTTTACTTATGAATTCTGGCAGGACCCCGCTCAAAAGCCGCTTAATTCATTCTGGTATGCCCATGCGAAGGTGATAGTTTGGCTGTTGGAAGTAGCTCCTTGTATGGCTGGTTCATATGCTTCTGAAACCCCTGCCTTTTTCCTAGTCCTTGACTCGGAGAGCATGGCTTACTTTGTTCTATATACCTTGATGTTGCTTTGACCATCTCTCGCTGCTTGGTCAACAGAATCTGGATTTGGATCTCAATCTCCTACTGCTAAGTGAATAAAAAGGTTCCGGCACGGGGTATCTTACATACGATATTATGGGAACTAGAAGGGAAGCTATGACGGGAAGGGATGCTGGGCAAGATGCAGGTTCTGATGGTGGTGGATAAGCTGGATCGACTGACTCTTGACCGGCAGCTAAATCGACTGGATCAAATGCATCTACCTCTACCTCTGTCTCTGCATATTTATGTAGCTGTAGACCCATACCCATAACCCACCAGCGAGCCAGATATCCGTATATAGAGATCGAGATCCAGTTTCTGATCCAGTACCAGTATATCCTGTTTCAGATCCTCCAGCAGCAGCATTCCTTCCAGTAGCATATCCAGTAGCTAAGGGAGAAAAGTCAGCATCGTGCATCGGTTCCAAAACAGACAAGAAGACATCGGTGAACAGACAGACGAAAGAAAAAATATCCACCACCTGTATCGAGTGGATCGACAGCATCAACTAGCGGCTCTCGGCAAAGATCTACGGCGATGATGTTATCCCGTGTATCGGCTAGCGGTAGCAGTAATCGGTACCTACCTCGCATGCTGGCCTTCCTTCCCAAAGAGTTTGTAGATATGATTGACTTTGACCGCTTACAGTTCAATCTCTCTATCTGGGTAGACGCACTCACTCACGCTCTTAGGTAAGAGAGAATGAGCTATAGATTCCATTCAACCTGATCCTTCCCACCCGATTGGATAGATGTAATTATAGCCGCTTTGGCCCTTCCTTTCGAAAGAAACAGTAGGTAGATCCACCCGGTAAATAAAAGGATAGATCGGGCAGGCTACCTTTCATTCGCATACTCAATGGGTTGGCCCTCTACATGTATGGGTACTGCGAATTCACCCATGTCGGCATCGGTTGAGGAGAATCATTTCGACGTTCTTCAACACACACCGGCCGAGACGAAAATGGTTGGGTGCACGGGAAGTGCAGAAGGCCTTTTATGCTCTACCAAAGGTCCTGGAGGGGTTTGCACTTCTGAGGGCAAGGAAGTTCAGCAAAGCTTCCGGCGTGACTTGAGCCGGCTGATTGGTTCTCGGACCGGAGATTGGTTTCCCAATGATTAGTTTTGGGGTGTCGCCAGATGAGTTATATCGGGTTGGTTAGCAAAGGCCGCTAATGACTGATCCCCGCTATTGAGGGGTTATCTCTTATACAAATGGATAGCCAGATAGGTGAAGAGAAATAGAGATTTGTGGAAGAGAAGCAACTCCTAATACCTGATTGAAAGGCAAAGAGTGGGAGCTGATTCACCATCAACATTCCAACCAAGCCAAGGCTGGCTAAAGCGTATCATTTCGTACTTGACTTAAAGAACGAATAGAATAGGGAGAAATCCACTTGACTACCATCCATTCATTCATCCAGCCGCCCCATGTCATCCATAATCGGGGGGAGCAAGGAAAGAGTCAGGAAGCTTCCATGAGGAGGGCGCACTATATAAAAAGCATAGGTATAGGTAAACCACAACAATGATATCTCTCCAAATATAGAAAGTAAACCACATGTGGACCCACTAAGTACCCTTTAGAAGATGCGAAAACAGATCCAGTCCCTGAAAATTGAACTCCGTAATAGAAATTGAAATCTCCCTTGCACTAGGAAGCGCAAGCCCCTCCGGGACCTTGCCGAATCACATCCGCTGCTGGGAAGGCGGCAAGAAAGAAATCTAGTAGGTGTGCAACGGGTGAAACAACCTTCCTCCTCGCTGCTGATCGATGTACCCGCCCAGCTGTATGGGGAGAGGAGTGAGTGAGATCCCCCCAGATAATGGCTCTGGGCCCGTTCTTCGACTGGCGGGAGAATAGCTAGATACAAAGTAACAAGCTTGGAAGTGAGGATAGGAACTATGGAATGTGGGGAACAAATTATCGGTGTTGGAATGAAAGGAAAACGGCATATATAATACGAAAAAAAAGGACGATCTTGAACCAATAGACCCAGTATTAAGGCTAAGGGATAAAGTATAATTCAAAGTATTGGGCAACTAAAATATATGCGGGCGTGCAGAAAATGCATAATTACATATATAATGTGCCAGCGCCTAACTTCCCACATCAGAAGCCCTGATATCACTAACCAAAGAACCTATCCGAATGGAAGGGTGCGTGAGTAAAAGTTCGACATCGGGTACTCAAACCAACCGACTGACTGTGAGGGGTGAAATATCTCTCCTCCCCCAG
Source organism: Pinus taeda (assembly GCA_000404065.3). Lineage (NCBI taxonomy): Eukaryota > Viridiplantae > Streptophyta > Pinopsida > Pinales > Pinaceae > Pinus > Pinus taeda. The sequence goes on from APFE031065686.1 coordinate 4,966, forward strand.
CTTAGTAAAAGTGGCATGATCGATGAAATCGCCCAAGAGCAGTGGATAAAGCAATTGGATTCATATGCTTGTAAGTGATAGCCTTCTAACATAGACCAGTCCAACCAATGACTGACTTACATAAGTATCAAACCTGTCATAAACGACTGAATTATGTAAGGAGCGAAGCCGCTTGTCCCTCCGGGGGCAAGGTAATTAATCGTCACAACCGGAGAAGCGCCAATCGAAAGTGTGGAGTATCTGACCTGATTGACCCCTACCAGTTCTATTGGCCCGCCGGCGAAAGCCGGAAGCTTGGCGGATCCAACGCCAATGAGAATCACCTTTAGACAAAGAAAAGGGTCCGATTGGGAAAGATTTCCCGTCCAATTGACACAACGGGGGACGCAAACCCTTCTTCTAAGAGACTGGCCACTGTGCGTTACCAGTTCGATAGAAAAGGGCGAGTGAGAAACCTACCAGATGATGGCTCTGGGACCGTCTTTCGGCTGGTGGTAGAATAGCTAGATACATAGAAACAATCTCTTAAGTGAGGAAGTTACCCAAGGTAAGCGGGGTACAACCTATCGAGGGGAGAGTGGCTATAGGCAAGAAGTACCACATATACTTAGATCAAATGCCAACCAACCTTCCATCCCGTAGGATAACGCGAACCGGAAGTCCCTCTGAATGAAAGAGAGCGTGAATTTCAGTCCGACATCAGGGCATCCCAACCTACCAAAAGATGTGAGGCGAGAAATCTCCTTCATTAGAGGGAAAGTTGTAAACCGATCGATGCAATCACCCAAAGGCAGTGGGCGAGCAATTGGCGTACACATGCTCGTAAGTGATAGTAATCCTAATTGTTCCTTGAATAGGACCACAATAAGTGAATAGCTAATCGAGAGGGTGGATGACTAATTTCCTGCAACTTCTTATTCTTCTTTTGAGGATAACCGATCGAGACCTGTTCAGCTTTCTCTTTATTGAAACCCAGAGCCTATTGGCCGAGGATCTCATATTAATGAACACACACTCGATATCAAGATTTACAAGGAGCGAAGCCACTTGTCCCTCTGGGGGCAAGGTTTACATCGCTTCTGAGACTAGTCTCGTTTATAAGAGTGGTATTTCTTATTCGGTGAATGGAGTCAAAACCTGGTCGACAATGAGATTAGGGCGCTGCCTTTCTGCCCCGCCGTGGAGCTTTACCCTCTCAATCCCACCCTTTGTGGGGAATTTTGCCCTCTCCCTCTCCTTCCCTGGTTAGGTATGGCGGGTATTTGTACACCATCCAACTGCGGTGCCGAGTCCATTCCAGGTATCTGGATATCTGGTAGAGTTGTCCCTCTTTCAATTTAGGGAAGGCTCCATGCAGTTTCTAATAAAGTGCCTTTGGGCCAGGGGGATTAGTTCTTTTGATACCCGCGTGGTAGTGGATTTCCCCCACCTTGGACTTGATTTCAGCCACGAGAAATAAGGAGGCATTAGGAAGAAGGTGCTTCATTTTTGAAAGTATTATAGTTTGGGTTAACTCCTTCGGCTTGAGGATGGGTCCTAATACTATATGAAAAATGCCACCCGTTAGGTGAATTCTATGGTTCAGATACTTCCGTCCGACCTGACTTAAGGAGAGGACTGGAGGACTGACTCCGGAGGTGCGGGCAGGTCAAGCACTCTTTAAGACTGGCCGCCATCATGCCCCTTTAGGTACGAAATTAGATCTCCCACTCCCAATAGCTATGTTACCTTAGAGCTAGGATTATAAGAGTGATAGGAATATCACCGGTCCTTACATCGTGAGACGAGTTATGAATAAAGGAGCCTATTAGTTGGAAGACTTCGAGGGAAATGTGCTCAGTGGGCCTAGAAATGGGCTCTACTTGAAGAGGTATTACGCCTAGGCGGCAACGCCTGGGAAATGCCTTGTACTTTTTGTATTATAAGTAGTTAGATTCTTTTTCCTGTACTATTCGTTTTCTCTTTTCTCCGCCGCTCATCGTGCTTTGTGCTCGATTTGGCAGATGTCGTCAGAAGCACCTGTATTCATCGCTTATGCGGATGGTGCCAGCCGTCACACTCGGAACATTGCGTCCGCTTAAGAAGAAATAAGAAATCAGATTTAGCATTTAGACATGACATAGAAATTGAAAGGGGGACTCCAAAACTCATTTTCTTCATAACTTTGAATCCACACCATCATACATTTCCTTACATCAACAGGAACCAAAAATTGAAGTCCTAGTTACGACATAACAATACTAGAAACATTCACAATATTGACCGCCCACATCCAACAACGAACATCCGTTAGCAACCCCTTTCCCTTACACTTCATGGGATTTGATACAAAATGATTTGGTCACATTGATCATATCAAGAAAATGACAAAAGGTGATAAGGATCACTAGGCTGATCCATTATCCATGCCGGTGCATTAGTGATGTTTTATAACCATGTCAGTCAACTTGCACCACATCCTTTCCACACCTTCTCTGCATCTCCTGTGTAGATCCTCGTGCTTCTTCCTAACCATCCATCTTCCACTTCCTTTATTCAAAAATGAAGTGGCCCCCCGTAAGGCCCCGTGAGGAATAAGTATATAAGTTCCGAATAGGTAGTTGCCCCAACGACAGTCATTGAATCACTCTCAAGTAAACCCTCTTGTTGTGTAGATCCTTCAAATGAAGAGGCCCACTTGGGGATGACCTCTACAACCTTGTCATGGAATGATTGAAATTCCTCCACTCATGATTTCAAATCACCCAACAAGATAGAGGCACCTGTAATGAATGTCTATGCCTTCTCACTATCTAGCTTAGATGGTTGTGTCTTCTCCAAGGCCACCCACTCTACATATACAATGGAGTCCAACTACTAGAGTGCCGAATAAGTGGATTGGGCCATAGGATGGAACTCACATAGGGATTTCTTATCTGTGACTGCAGCTTCATGCAAGGCATCTAAATGATCATCCGTAGCCTAGATGCCAATGTACTTGGCTTGTTTCTTGAGGGGATTTGTAAGGTATTGGGCATCTGCATGCATCTACTTTATCCTCTCTTACAACTCCTCTACCGACTTATACCTCTTTTATCAAAACCCCATCCAATCCTGCATAGTGGTCAAAATGCTTCTACTTTTCATAGTACCAGTGTGTATGTGTTCACTAGTTTCATTTCATTCTACAACCAGATGTGGAAAGTGGTCCATGAGCTCCCATTGATACTGACTTCCCTACAACTATGCATCTTCTAGCTGAACCTATAAGTTCATAGTTTAGACAGAGTTTCCTCCATGATGACCATAGTAGCTCCATGCTTTCCTCGAGATGGGAGGTGTAAACAGTCACTGGCAGCAAGGGATTTTCTTTTGCAACTCTAGCCACATTCCCTCCAACCATACCTAGACATGTTCCACTTCCTATTTGGACTGCTAGCGGGTGTGTTATTAATGATCACTTTTTGCAACAACCTCAATGAGTTGAGCTTATAACTATTGATTGAAAACCTTCAATGCTTCCTAGTCCTGCTCCACATGAGATATCCACTTCTAAACTTCACCCCAGTGATCTGCATCATGTGAACCAACTACGAGGTGGACCACTACTGAAGTTCCACAGGCTAGGTGGTATGACCGATGGCCCACATCCAATTAAGTGGCCAACCACTAGTGATGGATCAGTTGGATCGATCTAATGGTTGGGCCTCAGCCTCTGCTTGTAGTCGTTCCAACTAGTGGAGCCAAAGAACTAATTCTTGAGTGGCCTCCAAAAGGATAAAGACCATGTATGTGTGCTCTTAGTAGATTTGGAACATCACTTGGCAATGTATGGGATCCTGTGCAAGATGCTCAATCTATGCCATGAGTGAGAGGTTTTCTAAGGGTGATGATGTTTGTCTCTTTTTTGAGAAAAAACCCCCCCTTTGATTCGTCAAATAGGTAGAGGTGGGCGTCAAATCAGATAGGTAGGTGGGTCTCGGTGGGGAATACTAAATCACCGCGGGGATTCATTTAGGGGAGGGGGGTTGCCGAACAATACGTTTGCCCCTGAAACCACTACGTAATTGATCTTATATATGTTAACATCTATTTTCAAAGATAGGAGGGATGGTATGCGTGGATGGAAGGGGTAGGGTAGGAAGGTCCGTAATCGCTATGTATAGTAGCAAGATAGTCTCTTTTGATTGGCGTGAGTAGGTGTCCCATCCCTCACTCACAACCCGACCAGCTTGTTCATCTGATCTTGTTTGGTAGGTTGTAGCGTGATGAAAGAAACCCACAATCTTCGAAGCTAGCACCCATAACCCCAATGTCGAGATACAACCACATGCTGCCATTGATGCACCTACCGACTCTCAGCCAAACCTAACGAGCCCGAACTAAGGCACACCGAGCCCCCTAGCCACCTCATGTCCAGGCCACTTAAACCATCCAAACCGTAGCACATCCAATTATAGAGCCTACAGTATCCTTTCCAGGTCGATAGCCAGATTCAGAGCCTGTTCGAGACAAAGACCCAATTGGCTAAATAGATCCACCAGAAGCAGAAACAAAGTGGGCAGTCTCACCACCAATGGAGAAGGCGGCATGGAGGCGGGTAAATAAATGAATCTAGGCACGGCTTCGCCTTTCTTCCATGCCCTAACCACTGGTTAATTGGTCGAGTGCCATTAACTGCTCTACAACTGTCCTACCCACATAGCATCAATAAGGGTCTTCCCTCTCCACATTGCAGGAAGGGAAGCCAGATTGAATCTTCCATATTCCGGGTTGAAACGAAAGGTCCCGGAGGGGCTTTCGCTTCCTAGTGCAAGGAAAGAGCCCAGATTCGGGTTGCAAAGAAAGAAGCGTAAGCCATGGCCTTTTTTTACTTATTTGAGAGGGGACACCCAATAAGTAAATTGAAAGCGTGCCCCTGTCTTCTTCTGTTCGGTAGGGGCAGGACTTGTCAATGTGGTGCACTTTTCATTCATGCGTGGTCTAACTACGCATTCCTACTCCTGCATAATCATCCCTACCTACTCCTGCATGGGAGAACTATTGGGGATACGGGAGATACACCGGTATACGCACACACACTCACCTGGGGGACGGGAACACACTGGAGTCGAACCAGTCATTGCGTAACCATCACGGCATTCCGTTTTCGCAATATATATTCCCACAGGGGCGTGTCTTTCTACCAGCAGCTGCAAACAAGCCCCACTACCCGGTAATAAGCTAACAAGCAATCACACAGGGGATAGATGGTGGAAGCCAACCCACCACTATGCGATTACGTGCTAGCCCGTAAGTGAGGCATAAAAGGTACTGCATGATAGCCTAAGAGAATATGTGCGTGCTCTCCAAAAACCTTCTTCTGAGCTGGCATCGGGAGAGATGACCTCAGGCTCATCGTATAGCCGCGGAGGATATAAAAGATTGACGCCGCATGGACATTTGGGTATCTTAGCCCATGCTTTGTAATCCTATAAGACCACACCAGACCATTAGTATTAGAAGTAGATCAGCGGAGGAGGTAGGTAGAAATGAAACGTATGCTGATCCTTCTCACACGTCCCCATCATACCCCCCTCATGGCCCAATATGTAGCCACATCTGACAAGAAAGGCGTTACCATTTCAACCAGTATAGGGGTAATCTCCCGTCCGTTGGAGGTATCATTGGAGGTAGAGGACATACCATGCTATCCGAATACAGGGATAGAGATGGGGCATCAAAAGGGGATAAGGCCGAGACCCAGCTACTGAGGACTAAAGAATGGAATAAGCTGAGACTTTCTGATAACCCGAGGAGTCCAGAAGTAGTGACGGTGGATTTTATGGGGAATGTGTTTTGGAATTATCTGTGCTGGAAGAAAGCATTGATGGGGGATCTTAGGGTGCCGCTGGTTAGGGGATTTGTGCCAGTTTGTAGTCAAATTGAGTGGGGTTTTCTGTGTGGATCACTAAAGGGTATAGGACTGCGGAACCCGGTGTAGTACTTGTGTGCCGAGATATAGCTGTGCCTGGGCTAGATTAGTAGGATAAAGAGAGAGGTGAATTTGTTGATTGGTCTGAAAGCGGACGGAAAAGGGTCAAGTACAAGGTCAAAAAAAGCAATCACGTGCAGGTGGTAAAAGTCTGAAAATCGCACACGTATAATCGCATAATTAGAAAGTAGTGGGTACTCAATGCATTCATTCTTTATATATTGAATTGCGCTTTCATTCTTTATATATTGAATTGCGCTTTAGCGGACAATGCATAAATTATATACGTAATTACATCATTCATTATAGCAGTCATTATGCTTTTCTGCCCTTTTCAACCGAGCCGGTAAGAGAAGTGGCTGCTGGTGATTCTTCGCTGCCAATAAAGAAGAGAAGTGGGCCAGTCATTCAGTGGCTGCTGGTCATTCATTCCGCCCAGCTCGGCGGGAAAACGGCTCTAATCAGCCCCGGAGCCGAAGTCGAGTGGGAGTTCGGCACTCTCGGGTTTAGAACGCTAGCGACCTTAGCTCCCATAAAACCCCAATCCTCAAGCTAAGGGCCCAATTGATAGGTTCGAGGCTAGAGGTGAAAGGTTTAAGACTAAGGCAGAAGGTTCAAGGTGAGTTTCAAGGTGTGAGATAGGCCCTCCCTTGGTGAATTGACTCATCCTCCTCCCTCCGCCTCCTCGTGGGGCAAGCGGTAGCGATCATCATCCATCATAGAGATAATCCATCATCGAGATCATCGTATCAAGTAACCTAATTTGTGTAACCAAGCTCTTTCAACAGGGCTCTTTCAACAGCTGCTGTTCTAAGCTAAGGTTCGAAAGGATATCCTGTTTTGCCCTCTTGGTCCTTCTTTTCAAAGTGGTAGAATGGGTTGAATTGGGAATGCGGTAATTTGGGTGAATAGGGAAGCGTGAATGGGATAAATGGAGAATGAAAAAGGGGGGGGGAGTGCGATAATGCAATAAAGCGGATGGGGCAGTCGCGAAAGAGAGAATGGCGTGGATGGGATGCGCGAGAGGTAGAATGGTGGGCGGATGGCTGGTGAGCTGGTTGAACCCGTCGGCTTGTTGTTGAACCGGGGCGGGGCTTGGAGATGAAAGATATGGCGGGATGATATTACTTATGTGCTTCTTGCTTT
>APFE031065691.1:8543-21336 GCA_000404065.3 Pinus taeda
GAGAGAGATGTGATGAGATGAGTGAGTGTGAATGAGGAAAAGTCCTCTTGTATTTATACGCAAATGATGATGTTTGAATAGATGTGACTGTTGGGCTTCTGAACTTACATGAGTTGTAGGTCAGCTTGATAATAATTCCATAATCAAAATAAATTCATATCTCCATGAATACTTATCGGAATCGGAAGATCTTTATATCAATCCTACACCTCTCGACGAGAGGAATCTAATAAAAATATTATCAGCAATGAATGAGATGACCCAAATGAAGTTTTGCCTTAGTTGCCCATTTTAACAATGGCACTCAAAATGTGGGTCTGGAAACTTGACCCAAAAAGATAAGATAATATGGAAAATAGTGAACTCTTTCAACCTTCAACATGTCCTTAGTAAGAGGTGAATCTAATCCCTTGCCAACTTGAATGGGTACCAAAGAGAGGGACCCGACCTCTTCTAGAACATCAACTCGAATCCTTAGCAATCTTTGCCGCTTTTATTAGATCTCGACTCCCCTGTGAATAGAGATTCTCTTTCGCAATGAACACAACCAACAAAAAATGAGACTCAACCCCATGAATAAACTGTCTATGATAGTGAACTCGACCAACAAAAGAAAAGGCTCTCGACTTCCTTTAACAAGTGAAACTCACCCCCCTAAAAGGTCAAACTACCCTCTCAATAAAATGTTCAAACTCAACCAACAATACATAGATTAACTCAACCCCTTTTTTGTAAGTAAAACTTATCCTCTATTGGAATGATTGATCCAGGCGGATGTTGGTGGCCACCCACCTATCCCACTTGGACCCCCACAACTGTCTCTTTCAGTTTTTCAGTTTCCTTAATTGTGGCACAATTTACTATTTTTGGTATTTTTTCGGGTCCTGAACTTATGGAGCTGTTTTGAGGCCCTAAACGACTTTTTTGGGGAAAATTGGGAAGTGTTGTAGTCATTGGATAGATTTTTCTAACGAGGCATTTTGCGCGTCAAACGAAGATCGTATGCCAAAGTTACAACCCCAGGAAGTTGATGTACCAATTTACCCAGACGAGACCCACAATTTGGCACTTCATCTCCTAGGGTTAGGTTTTTGGATGTTTAGAGTTTTCCATTGTTTTTCAACAATAAATAGGCCTTCGAGCCTCATTGTAACATAGTTCAGAGGCATGTAGCCGCCACATCTCTTATCAGAGATAAGCTACCATTGCCCGAGCTAGTCTTATTTCCATTATGTTTGTAAGCATATTTCAGTATTTGATATTAATAAAATGAAGTGTTATATCTACTGCATCTTTATATTTATGGTTATATTTGTAATTTGTTGCATTCCTATTAAAATCTGGATCAGTGGTATCAGAGCGGTTTGCTCTCTCTATTTTTCTTTGCATGTCCCCAACGAGGTCAAGATATAAGGAGTTAGGGCTTTAACTAGTCAAACCTTTACAAGACCAACCTCGCAAATCTCGACGGTCTCCCATGGCGGATGAAAAGAAAGACGAGGGGGCAGAAGATCCTATCAAACTCTTGCTTGAAGAAGCCCTCGAGCGACAAAGGAACACGATGATGGACAACTTTGTCGAAATTCTTCAGCGGCTACCCAAGGGCTACGCATCTACTTCTGGCAGCGACTCTGGAAGCACCACACCCTTTAGGGTACAAGTTAACTTTGACATTCCCATATTTGAGGGTCAGATAGAAGCAGACGTTGTAGATAAATAGTTAAATCTGCTAGAAGGATATTTTTTTGTTCATGATTTTTCCAACCAGGAAAATATCACTTTTACACTTCTCAAAGCAACCCCCCACATCAAGGACTAGTGGGAAACCTACTGTGAGTAGAAGGATGAAAGTACAAACTCACTGTTTTCCGCTGCACCCACTTGGAACCCATTATGGGATGCCATCAAGGAGTAGTAGTACCCTATCGAGAGCTATGAGGATAAATACATAAAGTTGACAATGTTGTGACAGGGAAGCGACCAAGATGTGCCAGAGTTTACCAATGTTTTTCATACCCTTCGCATAAAGGTGGATATCAAAGATTCTGAGAAGCATTTGGTTCTCAAGTATTGTGATTGCCTACACAGGTACATCCAAGATGAGATGGAGTTCCTGGACATCTCCTTGCTCAGCACAGCATACCGATATGTCGCCAAAATCGAGCAAAAGTTTAAATAGAAGAAACGAGACTTTGGATTTGTGAATTCGAAGCAAGGGAAAGGTGCCCCAAAACCACAAAACGAAGGAGAAAGCCAAGACGAGGCAGGTCAAGACAACCCACCAAAGCCGTAAGAAAAGAACAACACCGCGAAGCCGAAGGACACAAGAAAGTGGTGTGAGTTCCATAAGAGCTCCACTCACAACACAAGTGAGTGTCGAGCCAAGCAGTCACTGGTGGCTGAGATAAAGGCTTCAGAATCAGATGCATGTTCTGACTCTGAGACAGAACCCGACAAGGGGAATGACAAAGGGAAGCAGATCATTGATGCAGAGCCCAGCGCCACTGTTGCCATCGCTAAGATCCAGAGAAGGGGGAGCACCTTCTCCACACTCAAATGTGGGTCAAGGGTTCGCTGTTGCAATTCATTGTCAACAGTGGCAGCCGAAAGAACCTCATTTCAGCAGAGGTCGTGAATCAGTTGGGCCTACTAACCATACCACACCCACAGTGGTACAACATCGGGTGGTTTCACCAAGAACGAGATCTCCAAGTTCGCCAGCAGTGTCACCTTCCCTACAACATCAAGCCCTTCACAAATGAGGTATTGTGTGATGTTTCACCTCTTAATGTTTGTGATGTATTATTAGGCCAATGATACTTGTGGAAGTGACATGTTGTGTATGAGTCAAAGCCTCGCACTGTTATTATTTCTTTGAGTAATACATTATATAGGATATTTTCTTTGGGTAATACATTATATAGGATATCGGAGATAGCCCCACCTACCACCACCTCTTTGATCTCTGCTAAAAAATGCAGTAAGATCATCTCCCAAACTAGGAAATTCCTTTTCTTTCTAGTTCGCTCTCAAAGTAAGGGTAAGATCGTAGCCACATCCATGGCCCCTGGCAAGGGTTCCTTCATGCAGCAGAAGTAGGGGGATGCGGTCATGAAAAAATACAGGAACATCTTCTCCTCACCCATAGTGGTAACATTGCACTGTCAAGTCAAGCATTTGTTCGATCTAACCCCTGGAGCACCTCTACCCAACAGGCCAATATATCATCACCCCATTATGGAAAATGCAAAGTACAAGCAGCGACATGATCAACATCGATTGCAACACAAATTTCAGGTGGGCGACAATGTCTGGTTGCATCTGTAGAAAGAACGCCTTACCGGAGGCCATCGACACCTCAGACCACTCCAATATGGTCCTTACACCATTACCAAGGTTGTGGGAAACAATGCTTTGGAGCACAACATTCCCCCATTCCTTGGCTTGCACCAAATGTTCAATGTGGACTAACCTCGACCGTGCTTCCCACCATTAGTGAACACATCAGAGATTGCAAAAAAACTCACTAGGGACTAAGTTCAGTAGAAGTTTCCCCATCTCATGGAGACACAATGCAATGGGGACCATTGCTTCCTAAGGGGGGAGGAATGATCCAGGTGGATGTTGGTGGCCACCTGCTTATCCCACTTGGACCCCCACAACTATCTCTTTCAGTTTTTTAGGTTCCTTAATTGTAGCACAATTTACTTTTTGGCACTTTTTCAGGTTCTAAATTTCCGGAGCCGTTTTGAGGCCCTAAATGACATTTTTGGGAAAATTGGAACCAACCTGGGTCATAGACCCATGTTGGTCACTCAAACGTTGTAGTTCTTGGATAGATCATTCTAATGAAGTATTTTGCACGTCAAACAGAGATCGTATGCTAAAGTTCCTACCCCAAGAAATTGATGTACCAATTTATCAAAACGAGGCTCATTGTTTGGTGATTCATCTCTTAGGGTTAGGTTTTTGGATGTTTAGGGTTTTCCATTGTTTCTCAAAAATAAATAGGCTTTCGAGCCTCATTGTAACACAATTCAGAGACATGTAGCCGCCACATCTCTTCTCAGAGATAAGCTACCATCGCCCGAGATAGTCTTATTTCCATTTTCTTTGTAAGCTTTCAATATTTGATATTAATGAAATGAAGTGTTATTTCTACTGCATCTTTGTATTTATGGTTATAACTGTAACTTGTTGTGTTCATGTTTAAATTCCGATCAATTATAGAACTCAACCCCAAAAAATAGTGATTTTCATGTAACAAACTTGGCATCTTGGAAAGGTAGGAACTCAATTTGTATGAAGAATATAGAATACCCAAAATCAGATTATATAATCAACTAATAACACTTTTGAAACTCACTCCATTTTTTATATTGCCTTCTTCGTCAACAATGAAGCACAATGTCGAAATTTGAGTGATCACGCTCCAATACCAACTATGGTGCATGGTATAAACACCAAAACTAACACCAAAATGAAGGTTTCTAAAAACTTTAGTTTATTCCTCAAGAGTTTTCTAGAATTCTAATTTTCAAAGTGAACAAATGCAAGAATGAAAAAATAGTCCTCATTTCCCTTTTCTATAACTCAATTTTTTTGCCACATTTTTACTTTTATTTTAACAAAATCACTTTAGTGGGTTTTCTCACTTTATAATTTAAAAGTGACTTTTTGTTAAGCTATGACCCATGTCCCCTTTTCCCCATTTAGATTTTATAATGTTTTCTATTAAGTGAATTGTGTTGCCTTGATTAATTTTTCATGTCTTAGCCTACAAATACTCAATTAGGCTAGCAAAATCTTCTCCTTGTGTCTCCTAAGCAGATAGGGACATTACAAGATATGACAGGTTGATGAGAACATTGTGACAACATGTTTAATTTTGAAGACTTATGTTGCTTGAAAAGCATGTGGATCCAATTTGAAATATTCTGAAAAGTGGTCCACGTGAAGTTGAAAGGTGTGCCTCCAGTGAGATTGAAGCCTACAAGTTGAAGCTTGCACATCTTTGAGGTTGGTGCCTCAATCAAGTTGTAGCCTATTGCAAGTGGGTGTTTGCACATTTTGATGTTGATACCTCAATCAAGTTGTAGCCTATCACAAGTAGTTGTTTGCACATCTTGGGGTGGGTGCCTGTAAATATATATAATGAATTGAAGAAAAATAATTAGTGGTTTTCTCTCACAAGGTTTTCCACGTAAAAGTTTGTGTCCTCTTGTGTTGATGTGATAATGGCTTCTTGATGCATAGTTTCATTTACTATTATGATGTAAAATTGTTATGGTACACTGCTACATGATTATTTATTGATCAAATCTTTTGAAATGGTAAGTTTGCCACTACATTGATTCACCCCCCATCTCTCAGTGTGATATTTGGTTTTAACAAAAATGTTTATCAAACAAATATAGATTATTGTTCAAACAAATACATCAAGCAAGCAACACATTATTTGTCAATCAAGGACTAGCTTGCATGTTAATATCTTGGCTTATTATTGTTTCTATTGGACGAATGATGGAATTAGGGCATTATTCAAATAAGTGTTGAGTTTGTTCCATTGTTTTTTTGGTTGCACTAATTCAATGCATCTTTATATGTGCATAAAGTTTATGTGTAGATTATTAAAGGAAAAAATATTTCCCAACAAAAGGGTATTCCATTGTGATGTATAGAAGCACACAAGATAATTGTCAGTTTATGGATCCATTATAATTGATACCCTACTTACAAGAATTATTACATACTATACTTTGAAGACTATGAGAAAGACAATAAAGTTGCAAATATTGTGGAGCAGTGTAAAGATATATTATCTCATGTCCATTATGCGCTTATATACTACTTGTGACATATTGTATATATACAAGCAATCATGAACTAATTTATAATGATGATCACATATTAATATTCTTCAAAGTTTCATAGGAAGGGGTAATTTGAATGTCCAAGATGTGATAAGAAATACGTTCAAAAGATTTAATTGATTTTTGGATCATTTAGGACTTATCATTAAATACACATTTCATGATAACAAAAAAACAACTTTAATGAAAGCTTGGAAAGGAAAGACAATTCAAAGATTATACCCTCGAAAGATTTGTTGCAACATTACACCTCTACAAAATTGTTGTAACAAGGCACATATTTTCAAATTTCCCTATTTGAAAAGTACTTTTGATCACTTACCTTGTTCATCAAATGGAAATCTTTAAAAATATTACAAATTTATATGAAAGTGCATACCCAACAAAATAGATAGAAGCAAATTTGACTGAATTTAGAAAGAGTCAGTTTGTTGATTAACATTGAGATATCTATTAACTTATATGACCCTCCATAAGTTTTCCATAGGTTTTTTTTAATAAAAATCAAATAAAATAGTGAAAAGGATGATAGCCAAAAATCTTAAACTAGGTAATTATCAAACCTTCATAAAGAACAGATTTTATTAATGTCTATTTTCAATTGTTTCATTATGTGTTTAGGAGATTAATAAAAATACTGGAATCATCCGTGTGACAGCATATTTTCTCATTGATATTAAGAGAGTTGGATTACCTCATCACTAAGGTGCTACATGCTATGTCATATATACTTCAAATTTGCCATTTTTCTACAATGCAACTAAAAAATAACTAAACAAATAGCTTTTATTAAAAGTACGTGACTAACATAAAAAAACATACATAAAGCCAATATAAAATATTTATTTCAATTGTAGGCCAATATAAGATGTTTATTTCAATTGTTTTATTCTGTACATGTACATGGGAACAATTTAGTCCTTTGGAGATTAATAGAAATGGTAAAAACATCCATGTGACAACATATTTTTCTATTGGTATTAAGGGGTTGGATTTCGTCATCACTAATTTGTGACATGCTAAGAAGTATATACTTCAAATTTACTATTTCCACAGTGCGACTAAAAACATACCTAAAGAAACATTTTTTAAATTCATAGTGGGTGGTTGACATCAAAAGAGATACATAAAGCCAGTATAAGAAAATGACACGATCAAAACGCAATAATAGTTATTTTTTTTCAAAACGAATTCCTTGAAATGTTCAAAAAGATGGAAGTGCATCTAACAGTGCATGAAGCCAATGAGATTGAGTTGTCTCATGCCGTCTCTACAAGGTGGATGGTCTTATTAAAGAGGTATTAAAATAAAAGGATTTGTGAAGCAACTGCCACATTTGGAGGGTCATATTGTCAAATGAAATGTCATTCACGAAACCTTCTCCCTCTATGAATACCCCAAAAGTCTTACACAAAAGTGTCATATACAGTACCACGTATATGGCACTCTGATCATGGAACTAATTAGAACTGAAATAATCGAGGCGCTTCAAGAACTAGAGACATCATATCCCTACACAACTTAGACACAAAATCCAGGGAAAAAAAGGTTTAATTCAATAGGGAGTATATCATATAACCCAATGTGAAGGATAAGAGAAGGTTCCAATTCAAATGGAGAATGTTCATCATCCCATGCAAGCTGTTCATTATTGCCATTCACTGTGGGTTACTTCCCTTTAACTTTTAAGTAATATTACGATTCAAAATTAATATCCTTCCGCAATCATTCATCGAATCCTCCTAGTCTTGGCCCACATTCTCCATAAATTGCAACATTATAATTGGTGCTGGCTCCCAAGATCATGCATTAACTTTAAAAATTTGTATCAACAGCTGGAATCAAATTTCAATTTGAAATCCTTGTCCTCAGGAGAGAATGAATTTTCAGCAGTGAATTTATTTACTCAGCTACTGGAGCATATCAGTCTTCTTATACAAAGCAGGTTAGTTAACACAAATTTTCCGTGTAAAGCTGATACATAGTCCAGCCTTTTCCCACTTGCCCAATCTTAAAGGACATAGCAAGAGAATGATACTCAAGGGCGCCTCTGGTTGGCAACTCTTCAAGTCAATCACTTCGACAATTTTCAACTCACCATCACAAAAGTTTGCTAAGTCTGCTACAATTGATTCTAGTCAAAATTATTTTCTAAAACCATGCAAAATGTAGTTGTCCATGGCCTTACTTAGTATTTCTTTGTTGTTCCTTATATGTTTTCAGTCATGATATGCTTCAACTACTTCCAAAATCAGCAGGCGCAAACATATTTCCTACTAGGCTTCAATAGATGATAATTGATAATTTAACCTCATAAAATAACTTCACGATGTCAATATTTGGTCATTAAATATAGAAAAACTGTATGTTAATGTTTAAAATGGTCCAATGCAGATTGCGCTTTCCCCCACCTACCCCACCGCTCTCTCTGTCTATCAAAAAGAAACATGGCTGGCTGGCTCTTTCTCTGTCTCATCATTTATGACTTCGGGATTTTGTGTGATTGCTAGCAGCTGCTATCATCGAAGTCTATATGAGGCGATAGACATTCGCTTTCTTTCTTCATCGTTTAAAGTTAAATTTCACCTGGAGCACGTACCGCATGCGTATTTGTTCCACGTTGTAAACAATAAACTCATTGTACAAAAGTGAACCCTGGAAAATTTTTCAGATTATCAGACCAGGATATCCCACCACTTAATAGTCAATTACTATAGCATCAGTAGCTTGAAAATTTAATGTAGCCATGCTTTTGCCCTTTTCAGTTCTATACATAGTCATGATTTCGTTTTTGCTATTTCAGTTATATAAATAACCATGTTCCATTACAAAAACAGAAAATATAAGCGAACATAACAAAGACCTGCGAGACAAATTGTGTTTACTTAATGGACTTGCCATCTGATCTAATTATAGTGCATTGAAAACGCAGTTATAAACTGATGAAGTATTCAAGCACAAAATAATCAGCAGTTATGAATTACATAAGCACACAATAATTATTTCCCTTCGCATTATAACGCAATCTTTAATTCCCATTAGCTTCATTGCTAATACTATCTGCTTCTGACTCTTATTTTATAGAAACTCTTTGCTCACTCCCTAGAGGTGAAGCTTATAGTCAACTTTACCTATCCTTATTTGCTAGCACCTTGGTTATCTTTGAGAAACAACGAAAACAAGACACTCAATGTTCTATCTATGTTCTGAACTTCAAACAATGCTGTAGTTTCCAATCATAGATTTGCTACTTGAATCTTTGTAACAGATCCATCTATAAATATGTACAATTTTTAGGGAAGAAAAAGACATTGTGGCCTTCATCATAGCAGAGATGACATGTACTCTATGATATGCTTTACAAGGACCCTCCTGATAGCCTCCAAAGCTCCAAAACAATATCACGTAACCTGAAAACATAAGTTTCTAGAATTTTCCATCAATGTTAGTTTGGTTCTGAGACTGATGTCCTTTGTACATAAATTAAGTTCATGCTTCACATAGTAAGCTGGACTATACATTCCTGTCAACTGTAAATTTCTGCTCAATGGAGAGTGATATGCTCCTCCAAATGTTTCAAATATGCCTATGGATAAGCTATCAAAAGGGGTCACTTAAAGCATGTATAAAATTCCTTATAAAGAGAAGCATTTAAAAATAGATATCCTGAGATGAATAATTCTATATTTTCTTGGTCAGAATTGATCGAATGGTCACATGCATAGCTTCCCAGTTGGGAGATGTTTTTAGGCATTTAAAAATAGATATCCTGAGATGAATAATTCTATTTTTTTGGTCACATGCATAGCCTCCCAGTTGGGAGATGTTTTTAGGCTTGCTCAGTGAAATTTGTGAATGATCATCATGACAACCCCGCTCCAATCTTTATATAGCCTCACCCTAAAATAGACTCACATGCACCAAAAAAGTTGTTGCTATTTCCTACAATTTTAAACAGGACCAATTCCAAATAAATCGAAGTTAGCTGCTTACCAAACCAAAAGCAGTTAACAGAATTGGTGAAAGCCTTGTCATATTACAACCAAGATGACTGCCCAAGGAGCAACATGAGAAAATTCTAAAGATCTAAAGCAGATAGCATAGGAAAGTTAATATCACCAATTTGGAGATGCAGACATAAAAGTGTTACAAAATTAAAGCATAGATGCATTATTGCTAGTTAGCGGAACTGTTTGAGATAATAAGCCACAACAAACATCCTTAACTGTAATGTACCTGTTGCCACAAAGTCAAGCAGGCCTAATGCAAAGCTCCACTAGGCAGAACCATGTTGAAGAATGTAACTACGTACGGTCTTCATAAATTATATTTGAGTCATAATGAAATGTATTTATTAAAGGAAGTGGTTTTCTTATTGTTATTATTATTATGACTTATTAAAGCATGAGTTTAATGCTTTGGTCATCTTGTTTTATTCAAAGTCCCCATTGAGGACTTCTAGGATTTATACAGAGTCATTGTCCATTCAAAGAGACCCTTCTTGGGCTTTTGAATGATGTAAAAAGATTTATTATTGAGTAAAATAAGGTATTTGTCTACTCCACACCAAGTCGGTCTCAAACAGGAGTAATTTGACCTCACCAGAAGCCTATGTATACAAGCATTTCAAATTCATTTACAGAGATATCTCACACAAGTTCGATATCCAAAAAGAAGAGCAGAAAAAGTGCGAAGTTGCAAAAGGAGGAGATTTGCTGGAAGAAGTCTCTGGGTTTGTCTCTCTCTCACTTGTGTGGATTTACTGGGCTATTTGCTGCTGTTGGATCGAAGTTGTTGCTGGGCTAACTGTTGAGTCGAAGTTGTTGCTAGGCTAACTGTTGGGTTGAAGTTGTTGTTGGGCTAACTATTGGGTCAAAGTTGTTGTTGGGCTAATTGTTGGTTCGAAGTTGTTGAAGTCAAAGTTGCTAAGTCAAAGTTTTGTTGAAAGGGCTGACTTGGTGTGGATTTACTGGGCTATTTGCTGCTGTTGGATCGAAGTTGTTGCTGGGCTAACTGTTGAGTCGAAGTTGTTGCTGGGCTAACTGTTGAGTTGAAGTTGTTGCTAGGCTAACTGTTGGGTCGAAGTTGTTGTTGGGCTAACTATTGGGTCAAAGTTGTTGTTGGGCTAATTTTTTGGTCGAAGTTGTTGAAGTCAAAGTTGCTAAGTCAAAGTTTTCCTCAAAGGGCTAACTTGGTGTGGAGGAACTTTGTGCTTAGGTCAAGAGTCTTGGATCATCTTATGAAATTAAGGAAGATTTGTTGACTGGGTCAACTCCTAGATAGGGGTTTTTCCCTTAGTGTCCTCCTACATCTAGTGTCTGTGATCTATTATTGCTTTGGAAATTGCTTGATTGTTATGAAACCAGCTCAAGAAAAGATAGAAAAGAGAGATCAACGCCTTAGAATTCAGCCTCTTCGAGGGGGCAACCTCCTTTACATTACATAAATGAACAATTCTTGGATGGTACAAATGATAAAACCTCCTTCTATATATAGGAGTCTAAGGAGTCACAATATAACCCAGCCGACCTAACAATAATAATATAAAGCCACAAAAATAACAATAGAGGGATTCTATGGGGCACAGTAATAACAATATGGGGACAATGGGGCACAACAATATTAATAAGGATACAACTACAATAGTAATGGGGTAATCACTAGTATTATAGGGACCTAACATGCCCCTCTCCTTCAAAAAAGTGTTGTCCTCAACGCTTGAGTAGTTCCGGATGCTTTTGTATAAAATTCTCATCCTCCCATGTGGAACCTTCAGCAGATAAGTTCTTCCACTTGATAAGATACTCTGAAATTGATCGATTTTGTAGATGTCGAGTTCTTGTTTCTGTGACTGCTTCTGGTTCCAATATAATTTTTCCTTCCTCGTCAAGTTTTGGCAATATTGTTTGAACTGGGAGCTTATCACATATAACCTTCTTTAAACATGAAACATGGAAAACTGGGTGCAATCGAGAAGCTGCAGGAAGCTCCAATTTGTATGCCATAGTACCAATCTTTTGCAACACCTTTTACGGACCATAATACTTTGGTGATAATTTATTATCTTTCTTAGCTTGCTTGAGGGACATTTGCTTATATGGTTGTAGCCGTAGGAATACCCAATCACCTACATCAAAACTTCTTCCACTGCGATGTTGATCTGCCTGTTGTTTCATTCTATTTTGTGACAACATGAGGTTATCCTTTAAGAGTTTGAGGACTTGTTGTTGATGTTCGATGTGATGTTCCACTGCCTGAACCTTAGAATTTTCTCTTAAATATGATGTGATGGATGGTGGTTGATACCCATAAAGTGCCATAAATGGGGTCATTTTGTTGCTGTATGGAAGGAAGTGTTATACCACCATTCAGCCAGAGGCAACCATTTGACCCATTGTGTCTGTTTATCAGATACAAAGCAACGAAGATATTTTCCAAACATTTGTTATACTCAGTTTGGGCCAGCAGATAGCGCTGATAAGATGAGCTATGAGCTAATTGAGTACCAAGACAAGAAAATAATTTTGTCCAAAAATTTCCAGTGAAAATGGGATCTCTGTCACTTACAATAATCTTTGGTTTCCATGTAGCTTTTGAATTGTTTCCATAAATGCAGTCGAAACTGTACTGGCTTTAAATGGATGTGATAATGCACAAAAGTGTGCGTACTTGGTAAGTCTGTCAACTACACCATGATGACACTCTTTCCCTCAGACTTGGGTAAACCTGTGATAAAATCCATTGAGACCTCCTCCCAACGTTGGCTTGGAATGGATAAAGGTTGTAATAGACCCAGTGTCTTAATTGTTTCAACTTTATTTTGTTGGCAACCAAACATTCCACCACAAACTTTTGAATATCTAATTTAAGGTCCTCCCAAAAAAATTCCTTCTTAACCCTGTGGTAAGTTTTTAAAAATC
>APFE031065692.1:1951-19265 GCA_000404065.3 Pinus taeda
CTGCACCTTCTGTAGTTTCTCAGGCTGGGCCTAGTACACCTCGTACTCCGCCTCAAACGTCTGCTGCAACTACTACAACATCTTCTCCATCTACCCCACCTTCTTCTGGAGTATTAGCAGCTCTAGTTTCTACTGTTCCTGTATCTACTCCTCAGACCTCTTTACCTCAATCTGGATCTACGGTCCAGATGCCTGTAGGAAGTACGGTTGTTACTTCTCAACCTCAATTTAATCAACTTCCATACTAGGGATAGTATCAACCTCAATATGGTCTTGCTGCGTAGCAACCAACCTATCAGTATCAACCATACTCTGGGTATACATATCAACAACCTCAGCAAACCCAGTATGGTCCGGTTAATCCTGGTTTTCCAGGAGGACAAAATATCCCGAATGCAATTCCCATTCCTAGTTATCCTGGATATCCTCCTCCTGGGGCTGATTTGTAGACCCCAAGTTTCAGGGACCCTAATCATCAGTTACCATTCATTGCAACTTTGGAATTACCTGAATTGACGCGCCTTACGAATGATCCAATCAATTATCTTCCGTATTGGCCGCCAATGCCGCATAAGTTGCCCAGTGAAATTCCAAAATTCGAAGGTAAACCTAGAGAGGACCCGTCGAACCATGTGATGACTTATCATCTCTGGTGTGCATCCAACTCCATTTCTGATGATTCTATTCATTTACATTTGTTTCAACGCACTCTAATTGGTCTTGCGGCAAAATGGTATATCGAATTACCGTGAGCCACTTTTTATGATTTTAGTCTGTTAGCTACCTCGTTTTTAACTCATTTTCAGTTGCTAGTCAGATATGGCAATGGCACGGAGCTATTAACTTCATTAAAGCAATCGACGTCCACTTACATCTCCGATCATATCCATGAATGGAGACGTCGACGGGGTTTAGTGAAGGTTTATATCCCATATCAAATCTTAGCTGAGTGGTTTGTAAAATCTTTGTTGCCTAAGATCACTGAAGATGTAGCTAAAGCCGGAGTAGTTACTGAAGAGAAAGTCATTGATCAAGCACAGTACCTTGACTTAGTTTACACTCAGTCGAGTACGTTACCCGAGAAGATCCCCAACCTACCTAATCAAAATCAAATCGCTGCTGCTCCTTCAGGGTCTCATGCCGCTGATGGTATGATTGGCACGGTAAATACTAAAAGTAAGAAGAAATATTCTAAGAATTATTCTCCTATAATAACCTTGCCAGATTCCCCGACAGGAGAATCTTTGGCGGAACTTTCCGCCGATATTCACGTTGTAGAATCTTCTACAGCTAAACCTAAAAACGGTGGTAAGAAGAAAGGGAAGAAGAAGAATAAAGAGAAAAATCCAAAAGAGAAACCTGAAAAAGCGGAATCCTCTGAAGAAAAGCGCAAACCTCGTTATCTGTGTCTCATTTGTGATGAAGACCATTATACGAGAGACTGCCCTCATAGGGCGGAGGTTGCAAAAATCATCAAAGGTTTCCAAACTCCCGCTGTCTTGAAGGATCCTTTTCTAGCTCAAGATAGTAATATGATCGGTTCATCCTTTAGTGCCAATGAAGAACCCATCTTGATGAAGTCTCATGTAAGGATTGCAACTCGATCGCAAGATTATGGCAGTAAAGGTCCTGTTGATGGAAAGGAAGCAAAATCTTCTCATTCAAATCCATCAACCTCAGCTCCCGGTTCTGATCCACTACAGATCGAGAAACCTAACCCATACTTAGTAATCAAACCGCCCACAAAGGGTGTACTTCGAAGGTCTGCTTTCAATCCACATGCGAGAGCAGCTCAGAATTACAACATTGTTGAGGATTTAGCTGTTTCACCCTCAGCATTGTCGGCTTTGGATGTGCTGAAATCATGTCCAGCACAACGCAAATTACTTTTGTCGGCTATAGGAGTTGTTGACACTCAGGACCCGAACCTAATAATCTTTGATCTAGAAAATAGTGCACTGCGTCTCCCCCATCAAATGGCTGTCCAGGTTCCAGTGATAGTAAAAAACAGACCTGTTCATAGGATTGTGATTGACGAGGGAGCTTCCATGTGCATTATGTCGACACAGTGTTGGAGATCGCTTGGTTCTCCTTCACTCAATCAATCCTCGACAATTCTTAAGGCTCATCAATCTCAACAGAGATGATGGGTGGAAAGTAAGTAGAAGTTGGATCCCTGCGCTGTCGTCTTAGGGTTTCTTCCTCCCCCCTCTGTTCATCCGGAGTTTTTCCTTGGGTGGACGTAGTTTTGTCCTTGTGAGTTTGTTATCTCTGGTCGCAAGCAGCGTTGTGTTCTTCCCTAGTTCTTTGTGTCCCCCTGTCTCTTTTTAGGGGTTAACCTCTTCTTAGGCATTATCTCTTTCTTTTAGAATTTATCTCCGATAAGGTTCCAGTTCCCGTCGTAGGTGTTTGATTCTTTAGGTTTCTATTATTAATTATGTTGTATTCTGGGATCTAGCCTTATTTTTATTTATTTAATTGGTGATAGCTGCCATCAAGCTAGGGGCCTATAGAGTATATCTAGAAATAAATTAAATTAATTCCTCCTTTTCTAGTCATTCAATCCTATCTATGTAAATAATAACTTAATAAGAATATATAATTATTTATATATCTTAAAAATTTTCATTATATTCTAGCATTAATAATTTAATATTAACATAATCATCCATATTACGTCATTTAACAAATAAATCACTTAGGTAAGTTATTAATATAACCTAATTTCTCTTAGATCTATGAATATAATATTATTAACTTAATAAGAATATAGAATTATTGATATATCTTATAATTTTCATTATGATCTACTTACCTTCATCAATTCAACCATTTTTATTTAAATAGTAACTTAATAAGAATATATAATTATTTATATATCTTAAAAATTTTCATTATATTCTAGCATTAATAATTTAATATTAACATAATCATCCGTAGTATGTGATTTATCGAATAAATCGCTTAAGTATGTTATTAACATATCCTAATTTCTCTTAGATCTATGAATATAATATTATTAACTTAATAAGAATATATAATTATTGATATATCTTAAAAAGAAAAAAATTTCATTATGAACAAGTCATTCTAGCATTAAAATAATCATCCATATTACATTTTTAAACAAATAAATCTCTTTTGTTAATTAATCTAACCTAATTTCTCTTAGCTCTATGAATTTAATATTATTATCTTATTATTTTTTGGGATTTATTAATATATATAACATAATTTACTCAAGTATTAATTTATTATTCATTCAAATGAAACCTTTCTAGGTTTTAAATAACCAGTAATTTATTGAAACAATTAAAATTCTTGGGACAATAATCGCTAATTGATTAATCTTACCTAATTTCTCTCATTTCTAGAATTAAAACAATCATATAATAATATAAAATTAAATCTATTCATAACCTTGGTCCTAGGGTCAAATATAGCTGTTATATAGCTGTTGGAGTCTCTACACAGCCTATTTAAGTTGCTAAAGCCTGATCTGTATCTTCAACTTGTCCTGACGATGAGCCACACTAGTTGGTTCGAAACGCGTCGACAATAATCTTCTTATGTGATTCTCGCTGAAGCTCTTTTTACACATACACTTAATCCTCATGCCAGAGTAGCACAGAAGTATAATATAGTAGAAGACCTGGCCCAAACATTGTCCGCTATGTCAACACTTGAAGTACTGGAAAATTGCCCCTCCCAAAAACAGGCTCTATTATCAGCAATAGGTGGAATTGACCCAGCAGATTCCAATCTCGTGGCTTTTAATCATAAAGGATATGAACCTCAATTACCAACTCAACTCGCTTTCCTCATTCAAGTGAAAGCTCTCAGCAAAAACGTTCATTGAATAATTATTGACGAGGGGGCATCTACCTGCATTATGTCAATGAGTTGCTGGAAAATCACCACCCTTGTCAAGATCATCAATGACATTAAAAGCATTCGATGGATGAACATACACCCCATACGAGATTTTAAGTAACTTGCAAGTTGAACTAGGGGGAAAAACAATAGAAATTGATTTCGAAGTTATCGATGGAAACCTCGATTACAACATCCTACTGGGAAGGCCCTAGATTTATGCTATGGTTGTTGTTGTGTCAACATACTTTAGAAATATTTCATTTTGTTTTCAAGGAGGAATTACAATCGTTGACCAACAAACCTTTCTCCCTAATAGTTCACAAGTCATGGGAAGCATCCCAATGATCCACGGAAGCTCTCAACCACTTCAAATTATCGGAGTAGGCCTGCTAAAAGACCTTACATTGATGGGTACTTTTGCCCTACCGCCTCCAAACAATCTAGCGGAAGTGGCCACGGTGGGAACCTGCAATATGGTATCTTCTATTCAGAGGATTTCTAAACATGATGTTAACATCGATCATCGCCAGGTATTGCCTCCAAGCCCCATAGAAATATTGTATCAATCAATGTTCTCAGCCTAGGTGACAAACCTAAATCAATGCTCATCGAGCGTTTGGGTAGATAGGTCTAAGGAATATGGTGCCTCCTCAGATCCTTAGTCTCATGTACATTCTACAGACGAAGGAATTGTTCAGTCAATGATGATAGGATAGGCACCATGGGAGGATTACCGCCATCGTTCCCATCTTCCAGATTACAATGAAGATTATTCCAACAACCTTACTCATCCTTCAGTTTTTTATTTCCTATCAAATACTGTAAATACGGTGGATTCCAAGTGAAATCTATCCAATATTGAAGAAATTATTGCCAAAAATATCTTGATCAAACCAGATGTTGTAGATAATATTCATGTCGGAAAATCTTGTCCTTCATCAAAACTAGACGTATATTACACTCTCTTTCGTGAATTCATAGATATCTTTGCATGCTCATATGAATAAATGTCAGGCATTAACTCGAACATAGTCTAACACGAAATCAAGATGTATCCAGGTGTCAAACCAGTATAACAATGGCTTTGGCAGGTGCACCCGAAGAAAGTCATTGCCATTAAAGCAAAAGTTGAAAAACTTTTACATACTGGTTTCATTTATTCGGTTCCTCTAACTGACTGGGTGTCAAACATTGTTCCTGCGATGAAAAAGCAGGGAACGATTAGAGTGTGTGTCGATTACAGGGATGTAAATCAAGCTTGTCCAAAGGATAACTACCCTACACCCTTCATCGACCAGATAATTGATGAATGCGTCGGATGCGAAATAGTTTCATTTATTGATGGATTTTCTAGTTATAATCAAATAAATATCCACCCACAGGACCAATCAAAGACTGCATTTATTTGTTCGTGGGGCACATTCACGTACCGCAAGCTACCTTTTGGTTTAAAGAACACAGGGGTAACTTTTCAGAGTGCTATGAATTATGCCTTCCATGACATCAAGAACATTGTTCAACCATATCTCAACAACCTTCTGGCTCATTCGCGAAAGAGGACTGATCATCCACAGCATTTGAGAGCTATATTTCTACGTTGTCGACACTATAAGATACGACTCAATCCACACAAATGTGTGGTTTGTGTCGGTTCTGGTTGTTTACTTGGCTTTTTGGTTTCAAAGGATGGGATTTGTTTCGACCCATGTAAGGTTCAAGCAATCATCGATATGCCTCCACCTTCAAATTTGCTTCAGATTCAAAAAATCCAAGAAAAAGCAAACTTTCTGAGGAGGTTCATTCCAAATTACACCAAATTTGCTAAAGGTTATATGTGTCTTTTGAAAAAAAGAAGTGCCCTTCAATTGGGATCAGGTTGAACAAGCTTCTTTTGATGCTCTAAAGGAATCCCTAATAAAAGCATCATTAATGTACGCTCCTGACTATCAAAAAGACTTTAACCTGTATCTAGCTACAGCAGATACGACCATCGCAATGGTTTTAGTTCAAGAAGACAATAGAATAGAACATCCTATCTATTATTTAAGTCGAAACTTAAATGATACAGAAAGCAAGTACTCCTATGTTGAAAAGCTAGCTCTTGCAACTGTTCAAGCAGTATAGAGACTTCGACACTATATCCTCTTTCGTAAAACTACCATTTTGTCAGATTGCAACCCTATGACTTACATCTTTTCACGACAATTGCTTGGGGGAAAATATTCAAAATGGATAGCTATTTTTCAAGAGTTTGATCTGGAATTCATAAAATCCAAATCAAAGAAATCTCTAGTTTTTGCGGAGTTACTATGCAACTTCCCATTGTCGTCCAATGATTCAACATCCAAAGAAACAATCATGGATGAATCTGTGTTTCTGATATTGTCGAGCGATCCATGGTATGGAGATATAATCACCTATCTCCAAACCCAAACATATAGGCCTAACACCTCTCGTTCAGAACAACGACGTACTCGATACCAAGAAAAAGACTACATGATTGTTGGTGATACACTTTACCATCGTGGTATTGATACAGTTCTGCGAAGGTGCCTCACCCATGAGGAGGCCGAAAAAGTCCTGAATGATTGTCATTCAGGCGTGTGTGGGGGCCATCAATCTGGTTATGCTATGGCCCAAAATATTTTACGAGCAGGTTACTTCTTGCCAACAATGTTCAAAGATTGCATAACCGCAGTCAAAAGTTGCCATGCTTCTCAAATCTTTGACAGCAAAACCAGAATACCACCTGCACCTCTACATCCAGTAGTTGTTGTTGAGCCATTTGCCAAATGGGGCATAGATTTCATAACATGTAACCCCACCTCGGCCAAGGGGCATGGGTACATCATAGTTGCAGTTGACTATTTTACGAAATGGGCTGAGGAAATACCTACATTAAACAACAATGGTGAAATGGAGACAGAAAAAACAAAAATATGGAAGCAGAAACAGTCTTATTTGATCATCGCACCTGTAGCACAGGGAAACAGGGATGCATCTCACCTACAACACACGGGAGGTGTGATGCATCTAAACTGTCAAAGGGAGACAGTGCGGTGGTCTAGGGATGAGACTGGGCTTGGTTTTTGCTCATAGTTTGTAGCTTAGTTTAGGGATTTAGGCTGAGCTAATGATAGTTAGTAAATACAAAGCATAGGGTCTAATCCAATGAGGTTACTTGAGCTACCACCAGGGTGCTTAGGATGTTTGCAAGTCAGTTGTTTAGTTCATAAATAAACCCAGAGATTGACTGAAGCAGCGTTGATCTACTTTGCACTTGCATATCAAATGCAGTTCGAAGGCTAGCTAGCTTAACTTCAGGTTATGTTTCTATTTTATAAAGCAAACAAATATAAATAAGAAAACATGCTATTCACTCCCCAGTGGAGTCGCCATTTTGTTATCGGGAAAACTAGTGTCCATTCAGAGCTGCTAGTCCCACTAAGATGGGTAGCATCTTAGAAACAAACAAACTAAAGACACTTGTGTTTTCCTTTATGAGATATAGATGAGAGAGAAGTAGAGAGTACCAATATCAGTCTTTCACTTGGCTCCTTGCCTGTTTCCTCTCCCCTTTGACAGATATTTGCCACTCCTTCCTCACTTGTCCCGCTTCAAAGAACACATGTAGAGTCGAAGCAGCATAATACCATCAAAGCATAGAGATCTATAGTCATAAACAATATAGGATCAGATATATATTAACCATACAAATGCATATATCAATACAAGATTCAGAGATATACAAGAATATGGAGGAAAACTCAAATAACTTTATTAATAGAAGTAGTAGAAGAGAGGATTACAACCCATTAGTCTAACCCATTGCCATCCTCCCCGCATGAAAGCCCTCTTCACCTCATGAAAAGCTTAGATCACCCAACACTATGATGTTGCATAAAGAAACCAATAACACTTCCTTAAAAAATATAAAATTCCAGCCTCCTGGATCTCTAGGATGAGGGATCCATATATAGATGTTTGTAGGTGGGTGATTCAGATTATGGGATTTTGATTAGTGTCATCTCTCTGATAGTTCTTGGTTCCACTTGGATATTTCATGAGCTCTTACTCATCCCTGGGCGAATTTAGAGAGGAAAGTGTCAAATGAGGAGCTTCTAGAAGATTCTCTCTGTTTCCACCTAGCCAACTGCCTCTACCATTTGTCTGTCCTCGCTCATCGCACCCTACAAAAGGGCTTTTCAATATGCATCAGACTTTTTGCAGGTGGCAGGTGAGATGCATCATACCCTAAGCACTGAGCAGTTTGTATGGTCCTATTTTGACTAGTTCTGAGTAGTTTTTCAGGGAGAACTTCTGGGAGATAATGTAATCAGCTGACCTTGCTCCTTTTAGGGACTTATAAGCCCTTGGTTTATGGACATATGAGATTGGGGTTGCAGTGCCAAAATATGTTTATAACACAGTTTATAGATAATAAAACCCTTTCAAGGAAAATGTAAGATGTTTAAAATAAGAATCTAAATGTTGGCTACTCAGTTCATACATAGAACCCAATCCTAGTAGGCCAAGATAAAAGAAAGTTGCTTGAAATGGAAAGGGGTCATGAACTGGAAATATGTACACCCTAATAATTGCATGAGTATGCATTTCCATAAACCTGTGTATGGAACAAGAACGAAGGTTTTCATTAAAATGACTATCATAATTATCTTGGAATGAATTCATCATCTGTACATTTTGTTAATAATTTTATATTGAGGAAAAACTTGGTGTGGCCTTGATTATACTTATGACAACAATATTAGTATAGTATATTGATATTATGTCATGAAGGAAATGCAAAATTAAAATAATCAAAACGGGGGTAGAAGCAAAGTTGGAAAATTGCAGAGTTGTAAGATTAAATTATTGCACCTATATAATTGATGTGAGGAAACATCCTTAGCGGTAGGATTATAGAGTAATCCTTGCCAAGAGTCAATTGCATAAGGGAAATATAGACAACAAGTAGTATCCATACAAAAGCAAAGGTAACTAGGATGTTATTGATTAATCAGAAAGCAATAAGTCTAATTTATTACACTTGTACCATCATAAATATGGAATCATGGAGTGAGAGTACTAGAGGAAAGAAAACAAAAAATTAACCAAGAGAGGTTGTTACCTAGAGGTTAAGTCCAAAACCTATGCATAGAAGTGATGGGTATCAATGAGGTAAAGAGAAGAATAAATGGAAATACAATTACTTTTTTACAATAATAGTTGTGAAAATGGACTATGTAGATATCAATGTAACAAATCTAGAAAATGCTAACATACGTAAGATCAAATATAGTAATGGTTTCTGAGGAAGTTGGCCTTTTTGCAGACTCCTGAATCACATTCCAAATAGGTGACCTGGGGAAAATCGTCATAAATTTGTCTTTGAGCATTGGATTGAAATTTCATAAGAAGGTAAGAAATAGGATGGACTATAGTTTCTTGTATATATTTTTCAGATCCAAAGGTTGAAACGGTGACACGTGGCATGTCATACAAGTTCACTCTACTGAACTAGTCTATAATAAGGTCACCGTTGGAGATTTGGCATAACTCTTCCTTGGAGAATCCAATTTGGATCAGACTGGTGGCATTGGAAAGAGGATGCAAAGGGTTATTGCAGATCATGATTTCAAAACCGAATGATCTGAAATTGCAGAGTTATAGTCGTTTCAAGATCGAGCTCCTAAAATAAAAAAAAGGCAATATGAGGAAGTTTGATGGAAAGTGTGGAGCGATAAAAAGGTGTCTTTTAAACTCCTAATTACCTCACATTAATTGTCAACCCAAGGACGACTTTTTATTTCAAGAGTGTACTCAGTCTGAGGCGGCTATTTACTCAAGAGTAATGTTTTGCAGTATAGCGTTCAGAAAATACAAGGGTAGACAGATGCTAAACTTAAATTACTTCAAAAGGATAAAATCACAAAAGGAAGCTTATCAGTCAAGGGTGCGGAAGTGATAACCCATCCCTCTAGAAACTGATGGAAAGGAAATTAGAGCATGGACCATAGGTCTGGGAGCTAGGCAGCGACTGCTGAGGCTCACTACAGCCTTAGACCTTCTCTCACACCAAATCAATAAATGCAAGTAAATGGAACGGCAACAAATAAGAAATGGAATAGCAAGAAACTGAAATGTTCTAAACTAAATCATTCACTCAAACAACCATCAATTGAGGATACAGTAGCAATAACTCATTCCTCTGGATATTGATGCAATTGAAACCAAACACACAGCATTAAATAACCAATTGGAAAGTGAAAAGAATTAAATCAATCGTATTACTACAACTCGATGAAAATGAAACAATTGTGCTAATTAAAAGAATGTTGAAAGGTAAGCTTAAATAATTGCAGAAAGTAAATGAATAACAGCACTAAGTATTAGAACTGAATAGCCAAACATATATAACTGTAATGAACAGAAAATTGTTAAATTAATGGAGTGATCAGCGCAGCTTTGAAGATGAAATGAACAGCGCAACAACATGCTGGCAAAAAGCAGTGAGCTCTGTTAAGAAGGAAATGAACAGCAACGCAATTTAAGTACAATATATAAAACGTATCAGTTCATTCAGTCTGGAAATACCAATCAGTGAAATTACATGATTACGATAAGTAGAAATAAAATCAAACCATCACACTATAAAGATCATGAAATAATGGTACAGGAACGTCAAGTGAATCCACTGGGGTTGGGCCCGTAACCACCAGTGATCACTGCCGGTAGTGCTTCAGAAGATGCGAAGGAAGAATAACTCTGCTTATATATTGATCATCAAATTGAACAACATTACATTGAGTGGTGCCTTCTCAGCAGTGAGAGTCTGCAAATAAAATTACAGTTCAACATAATACTCATTCCATCTCTCCCCTATCCTATCACTCTTGAATCTCTAATTCTACATCCTCAATTCCATCATTCGAATCCCAAAAGTCCTTCTGAAGTCATCCTGAAGCCATTCCATCTCTGATCTTTGTTTTCATTTAAATAGAGAAAGATCATAAAGCAGTTACAACATAGATAATTACAACATGATTTATTTTACAAATTTGGGTTGATTCTAACCAGATGATCAACAAGAAAATATATTTCCTTTCATCTCTCAAAAAAAGCAAGATGAATTTGGGTTTGTAGCTGAGGTTTGGAGGACGGCCGCAACTACAAATCTGAGAAAATCGTGCTCAAAGAACCCTACGTTTCTCTCTGTACAAGCAGAATTTGGGCAAACCGCTTTCCAAAAAAATTAATTCGGCCCGTTCTGGACAAAACCCATGTTCCGGATTTCTCAAATTTGTCTTCATTTGCTCAGAATCTCAACCGCAAAACTGTCACTCCTTAAACCAGAGAATTTCTGAGTTGGCAGATTTAAAAATCAAATCTCCAATCTGGAAGTTACCTTGGAGGCTAAAAATGGTGAATAAGGTTATAACCAACTTAATAGAACTATCATTGATAAAATAATTCATAATCATCAATTTATTAGAAATAAAGGATAATAAATAATATAAGAGCATAAATCATTATAAAATGGAGTTATATAATAAATTATAATAAATGACATGATGAAGATTAGTGGAAATGGGTCGGATAAGTGTTCAAAAGTAATAATAATAATGGCATATTGACGGCCCAACATACCGCCACACTCAATATGTTGCATGTCCTCATGCAACAAAAACTGAATATATTGCATGTCCTCATGCAACCCAAAGACAAAAACCCATGTGTTAACCAAACAATAAAAAGATATGTTCATCTCAGCTCATGAAATGGATAGAACAAATGAATTCTTCCTCAATTAATGAATATTCAATTTTAGGAATCTTGATGAAGGCATAACAATTAAGTTGCAGCAAAATATGATATAAATAACAACAACCTTCATTAACCATTTTCCCAAAAACTAGAAACCAGATTTTGCTGAAATGTGGTAAGTAAATTTATAATATATGAATGTTTCTATGATCCAAAAATCAGACTGTTTTGATGCACGGATCATGAGATATAAACAAAATGGTTGTAGGTGAGAGTGCATGATTTCTGAAATTTTATGAACCAATTTAACTTGAAATGATCTAGGTATGTGTATTTTAATAGTATGTCTGTGTTTCCTAGAGATCACAAGAATTGAGTTCATAGTTTTAAAAATATTATGGAAATCAATTTCTACACTGAAATTGTATGCCTTAAATGAGAAAGAAAATATAAAACATCCATCATGCGTAGCAATTCCTCCCCCTCTTTGAAAAATTAGCATGCCCTCATGCAATGCTAGAAAACAAAGAGAGGTGGTTGCTACTATCTGTTGAATTCTATGCTTGGTGTAAAACAACATGGAATAAGGGAGGTGTTGAGGATGAATAAGAATATAAATGGATGATAAAAAAGATGAATGACGTGGTAATAAGAAATAAATGAAGGAACACTCCCCCACACTCAGAAATGAGATGCTGCTGAAAAAGAAGGAAGTGGTAAAAATGGGAAATGAAGGATGATAAAGAATGCGCAAAATGGATTTTCATTAAATTCTCCTAAATTCGTAATAAATTAGAAAATTATGTTATTTTACCTCAAGTTTTATCTCCAAAAGAAAAATGTGGAATAACATATATGTATTGGCAGTTGTTGAAGCTGATGTAGGCAAAGTTGGTGCTGAAGGTGATGCAAAAGGTGGAATCCAGGTGAGCACATAATGTCTGAAGAATGGTTCACGTTCACAAGTTGCTTGAGCCGCTTCTGTTAGTTGCAATAGGGTGGTCATGCTACGAATAGAATTATGCCCATACTTGTTTTTTTCCTGTAAACAAAACACTATTTTGCATACAATGTTCTTGAATCCATAGTGTTAGCTTTGAATAGCAACAGATAAGATGCATGCAAAATTTCAATTAGAAAAACTTATGTATACATTATACATGCAATACTAATATGTTGTCAAATCAACAAGGTATGGCAAAGTGCAGTAATCATATCGCATGCAATCCCATAATGCATACATTCCCCCCTCTAATTGGAAAAATGGGTTCCATAACCATAAAGCATATGAAAGCGGTGGTGCTGACGGCAAGGCAGTGGAATAAACAATATATCAGTAAATGAAGTAGAGTACACTTATCAATGATAGGACGGTGAAAGTTATGGTTATATTGAGAGCAAAGTGTGTAAAGATAGTTATGAATAAGAGATAGGACGCTTTGGATTGATGATATTTTATGCAAAACGAAAAAGGACAACAATATGCTAAAAAGATGCTTTGCTGACGGTATTCTAGCTGAAAATGATGTGATTGATCATAAAACAATTTCTCATGCATAAAGGTTCAAAACAGGGAAAAAGTTAAGGAAATAACTTCTCTGATAAAAAGAAAATAAGAAAAGGGTATTATAATAATAATTGACGAAAAGATATAACTTCAATACCATAAGCAAAGCCGCTGCTGCCAACAGGCATCCATAGCCTCGACAAGGTTGCTTTTTAACCCATATGAGAAAGAATCCTCAATTTATAACTACAGAGTTTCAGTCCTGTTCTACAGAAGAGATCAGTGTACTGACGTGGTAACCAGATAACCACACTGCCATTCACTAGGATGTAACAAAAGTGATCAGGCCGGCTCGTGATGAGACATCTTGTTCCAAGGATAATTTGGCTATCCAATGGATCATAACCCTGGTGTGGTGGCCATAATGGGAATGTCACTTTGTTACAACCTTATGAACATGGTAGGCTGGCTCGTAATGAGACCCCCTATCCTCCATCTGTGAACCAAATTTTGTTGTTATTACACATTTTTATGATAAAAAGAGGGAGGCTCAGTACTCCTTAAGAGCAGGGATGGTGGAAGAAGTTGAACATGTCAATAGAAAAATATACCCATAATCTAATTTATTATAGATAGAGAAGATTATAACCATGTAGGGTGGAACCAGCATAGTATTAAGATGATCAATCAATATCATGTTCAACAGAAAACAATGCAGTAAAGTAATATATAAATAATTGTGTCCTTTTGAAAATAAACTATCATCAAGGAGTTGTCATGTTAAAGATCATAATGTGAATGATTTTAACTCGCTTCAATAGAGTCCATAATTATTGTCCTCATAAAAATAGTGTACTTCATGCCACGAAAGGGAATCAATAAAATGTGGTTGAGATGAACTAGGAATAATCCCACAAGAGAAAGGAAGGGTTGCTCTTAAAAATACTCCCAAAGTGTTGCTTTTTTGAAGGAACAACAAAAACACTCAAAAAGAAAGTGGTGTTCTGTGTAGGGAACAGCAGAGAAAATGCATACCAAAAAAACAAAAATACACACACAAAAAAATGTGAAAATGCAAATGCCATTCCTATGGAAAAAAAAGAACAGCAAAAACTAAAAGTGTCATTCCTTTAGAAAAGGAAAAAAAATGCAAGTGTCGTTCCATTTCGAAAAAGGAACAACAAAACGTGAAAATGCATAAGTGTTGTTCCATTTCAAAAAGGAACAGCAAAACGTGAAAGTGCAGAAGTGATGTTCCATTTCAAAAAGGAACAGCAACTGTTCCATTTCGAAAAGGAACAACAAAATGTGAAAGTGCAAAAGTAATGTTCCATTTCAAAAAGGAACAGCAGCTGTTCCATTTCGAAAAGGAACAGCAAAATGTGAAAGTGCAAAAGTGTTGTTCCATTTCAAAAAGGAACAGCAACTGTTCCATTTCGAAAAGGAACAACAAAATGTGAAAGTGCAAAAGTAATGTTCCATTTCGAAAAAGGAACAGCAGCTGTTCCATTTTGAAAAGGAACAGCAAAACGTGAAAATGCATAAGTGCTATTCCATTTCGAAAAGGAACAGCAAAACGTGAAAGTGCAAAAGTGTTGTTCCATTTCGAAAAGGAACAACAGTTGTTCTATTTCGAAAAGGAACAGCAAAATGAACCGTGAAAAAGGAACAGCAAAATGAATGGCTGAACCAAAAAGTGCTATTCCTTTAGAAAATAAATAGCAAAACGAAAATGATGTCCCTTTGAAAAAGGAACAGCAGGAACGACAAAAATGCATACAAATGTTGTCCCTTCAGAAAAGGAACAGCAAAATACACAACCATAAAATGAAAACACGCAAAGAATGAATTAGTTGTTCACTGCATTGAAGGATGAGTTGCACTTTGAATGAAGCAACACCTGAAACACAAAATATAAGAGAAATTAGAAAAGAAACAACAAAAAGCAGTATGTAAATAAATAAATTGAGTTACAGCAGCTATGATGCTATGTCAAAAAATGATCTATTTGAAAAATGGTTTGGCAGCAAAGACATGACATGAATCTTCAAATGAAAATCAATTCTTCATTTGTTCTATTATGAATCTGTTGGGTAATGAGTTGGATGAAACTCCCTTTGTTTCATAAAATTTCTTTCAAAAATCACTCGTCATATGGCCTTCTTATTTTCCAAGATGCAAAAAACGAGGTTACCTGCAATAAACATAAATATGGAGAAAGAGGTATCGGGTCCCATCAAAAAATATGCAAAAAAACAACAAGTAGCTACTCGGTAAACAATCCCGGAGAAAATAAAAGTAAAATTTATTTGTCACCTGCGGGAGAGCAGTGGCCAATCATGCTAACCTGCAGTGTTTTAATCACAACTTCTTTGTTTTTCATCGAAATTGAGTGATTCCAAATCCAAATGAGAGCTAATTCAAATTTTTATCTCCAGTAGCAACAGTTTTTAAAAATTCAATGGTATGATATGTCAATTTTAGTTAAAACAACCTGCATAACATAGTCATTTTCGATTACCTGGCTTCGACCAACAGTTGATATTTCAAACATAAGTTTTTCGTTTGATGTCGGATTCGAGTAATTCAAATTTGAAATGAAAGTATATTCATTTATTTATTTCCAATAGAAATAGGTTTTGAAGAGAAGAAGAATTGATGGGTCAAACACTGTAAGAAACAACCGGAAAGACATAGTTTTAAGGGTGTTGATTTACGATAGATAGTCAGTATTTTGATCATAACATCCCCATACGATATCGAAAATGAGTGATTATAATTGTATTGTAAACTATATTCATAGGGAAATCTACCATAGAAACAGGTTTTAAAAATTCATTCATTTAGGCCTCCAAAAACTGACTGTCCCAACTCTGTTCCTGAGCTGCCCACTAGACACCCTGTCAATGTTTTGTTTCTAACTTTTTCGTTTCAAATCCAAATTGAATGATTTAAATTGGGTTAGAAATTATACATCAAGGGATACCTAGGATAGAAACAGGTTTTAAAAATTCATTCATTTAGACCTTCAAAAACTGACTGTCTCAACTCTGTTCGTGAGCTGCCCACTAGACACCCTGTCAATGTTTTGTTTCTAACTTTTTCATTTCAAATCCAAATTGAATGATTCAAATTGGGTTAGAAATTAGAAATCAAGGGCTACCTAGGGTAGAAACATGTTTTAAAAATATTCACTTTTGGTCCCTCAAAACATAACTGTCCCGACTGTTTTTGCAGAAAATCCATCAAGCCCGCAAGCCAAAAAATGATATTCAAGCATTTTTTCATACTAATGATAAAAATGAATATAAGTGTTTGTAGAAATATTATTTCCATTATAATTCATCTACATACACAAATGAATTAAAAAATTATCACCAATGTTGATTTGCATAGCATGTTGCAACAAAAAACAATTAGGTTTACATGAAAAAACAAAATGCATTTATTTATTCCCTTATTTATTTTATTTTCTACACTAAGCTATTTTGATTTGAAAAATGAATATGACTACATATATGAGTACTTCCAGTGAAGCCATTTTCGAAGTAAGGCTTCATGTATGCACATACCCAAATTTGAAAAATGCATGTTAATAGATATTAGTGTATGAGAAGTCAGCTTCCCTTCAAAAAATGGTATCAAAAATTGTTGAAGCATAGAATGATGTTGCAAACAAATGATGGAGTGAAACCAATCTTCAATATATCCTTTACTTTTTTGATTTCGCATAGCCATCATATCATGAAGTTCTTGAACTTTTAAAATAGCTTGTTGATGCATAGTAAAAGAAACCTCATTTTCTTCCATAGCTTCTACAATTTTTGCATTTGAAATATTCTGAATCTCATTGTAGGTTTTATCTAATGGCGCATGTGAGATAGAATGGGTGGGAAGGGTGGGTAAATTTGGCAGTTCAACATTGTAAGCATGTTGTACTAGTTTATTGTGGCGAGGGTGTGGAATTAGTTGAGCAAGGCATTGTGTATGGAATGGAGCATTTTGATGATGTGGTTGATTGGGTTGTGTGAATGAATATGATACGCAAGCAGGATATTGTGGAAGAGCTGGTGGAGAATATGGAGAATGTGCTTGTGCTACAAGATGAGGGAGAGTAGTCATGCAATCATAAGGTAAACCATGCCAAGCTTGTAAAGAAAATTG